>JAQZBX010018604.1:0-34471 GCA_029593785.1 Cabassous unicinctus | reverse complement strand
GAACCCGGGGCCTCTCATATGGTAAACGGGTGCGCTATCCATTGCGCCACAGCCGCTTCCTGCCGTGAGGTTGCTGCATCAGCCCACCGCACCGCTCAGGCCGGCGTGCCCTCACAAGGAGGCCTCGGGGCGCGAACCCGGGCCTCCCATATGGTAAACGGGGGCTCTATCCACTGAGCCACACCCGCTTCCCACCACTAGATTCTAAATACCACCAAGGCGAGGTGCCATCTGCCCTCTTTGTTGCTCTACCTTGCTGTCTGGGCAGGCCTGGCACAGAGTTGGTGCTTAATAAATTCTTAGTTGCAGGAAAAATTATGAGTACTTAGGGCCAAAAGAAATTCACACAATCATCTAGGGCCATAAATAAAGGGGATGCAAGAGGTTTAATGGAATCAGCAGCTAGATATAAAGTCTAAACAGGCTATGTGCCTTGGATAAAGTGTATCTTAAGAAAGAACACACTGAAATTTCAAGTCAGGTGTCCCCAAAATGTCTCTTCATAACCTAACCCTGCAGAGTAATGGTCTTCCCTGTGTAATTCAACCAGTTGCTCTGTTTAGAAAACTATTTGAAGTAGATACAGACAGCCTTTCTTCTTATTTACCCACCTTCCCCCTGACAAAGTCAAGCATTCTTACTTTAGGTACACTATTCTACCTAAAACTAATTATATATCTACAAATGCTTTCATTTAAGAATATCTAAGTACTTAAAAATAATGTTGGGAAGTAAAATTTAACATAGGTCTCAGGTTTTATAATTCATTCTTCAAAGAAGATGAAAAATTGGCAAGTCTATTTTAAAATGCAACTTAAAGATGCACCATTTCAGGGAATGCTATTATTCCCTGAATACAGCTATAAGCTAAAAAAACAATTTTTAAAATCAACCTAGCCCAACAAATAGTTACCAATCCTTCATGAAAGCCCAAATCAAACACACAGTAAGTAGATACCATGATCAAATGCTACCTTCAAAGCGTGCACACACACATACACACGCGTGCGCCAATGTGCCCATAAAGAAAACGGGCAAAACAACATTCATATAAGGACTGCTGCCCAAGTTCTTTCTTCAAATTAGAATTTTGGCTGCAGAAAATGCACACTGGTTGGTCTTCACAAACAGACATATTTACACTGTCTTGGGGCATGATTGGGATCTCTAAAAGGTGGTGCTAACACTATTCTAGACATACACAATCATTGTCCCTGCTATCTTCACCAAGAATGCCATTCCTTACTTAAAAAATCATTCTACTCACCTCCTGGAACACAGATGCCACCTCACCTGTACCATAGTTGGCTGAACACATTGTTTTCTGCCCTTCTGTATCACGAACTTCTTGACAAGCTTAATCTGCCTCTACTTCCTCTCTCCACATTGTCCCTCCTTTATCCTCATTTCCAAAGTTAGTCATACCTGTACTTTATTCACTTTAGAAACTCCAGGATCTAACTCAGCATATTAGCCATATTAAATGTGTATAGTAAGTGCTTGTTGAATGAAGGGAGTTACAATGAAAGAGGGAAAATCATCGATGTGCCAAGAAGGATGAGCCTGGCAAGGCATCAAAGATTTTATTTGTTCAATCCTTGCTCTGCAGGTACGTTAACTGCCTTAGTATCCTAGAAGAGCTCCATGAACTTCTTCTCCTATTCTCCATTCTTCAGGAATCCTAACTGCTTTGAACCTTCCATTAAAGGTATCCGAGAATACATCAGTCATAAAACTGGTTATGAGACAAAAAAGGTTATGTGACAATATATTTTTCAGAACTAAATATCACATACATGCACATCCACACACAGAAGGCCTGATTTATTTTTTTCCAAAAAGAATTTCTTCAGTGACCTTCTAAACAAATCTATTATACATTTTATTCTTGAAACTTACCCTACACATTCACAAGGGCAACAAAGAAAAATGCCCTTGGCATTTCCCAAAAGACATGATTCAGAAGATACTGTTGGCTTTGTTTTGTAGGCACATATTGCCCAATAGGAAGTAACACTCTTCAGAAGTCTGATTCAGAACGAAAAAAGTGAAGGGATCAGGTCAGAGTAGCTTTGTATCAATCCAGAGTGGTACATAACATATTTGCAAAATCAGGACAAAATACTCTAGCTCCAACATCTATAGTTTTAGTTTCTGGAGAGGTACCTTTTACATGGCTACTGAGGGTTCATATACCCTGGAATAGCTCAGGTCTTTGAATAAAGCTCAGATCATCTAACTTTTAGGAAAAACAAACACACAAAAAAACACAGCACACATTCAAGCAGATCTGACTCTAAAAAAAAATCCTAGCATGACCTTCAGGAAGCGCTGATTAGTTAGTGTTTAACACTGCTCAGAACAAAATAAATGGAACATCTCGCCATGGACCAAGCAATGATTCTCATTCTAATGGTACCTTTATCCCCAGTGAAAAGGCTTAAGTTATATTCCACTATACTTGCAAGATTTAAGGTTGCTCTCTTTGAAACCAAACTTTCACCCCAAATTTAAAATAATTTCTGATACCTACAGCTAAAAATCATATAGCAGACAATTCTGCGTTAAACCTTGGTACCTGGAGATAAATCAGGACCGGATCAGAGAACTTTCAGATTACTATTTAAATGCACAAGTTGGCAGTTGAGTTTAGAAATGAAAAAAAAAAAAAAAAAAAATTATAAAATACCTCTCTAACTGGCCCTATCCCACTGCCAGCACTCTTTTAAAAAGTGAAGAATTGGTATTTGTTTTAAAGAGCTGATTATTGTTCCCTAGTTACTATTTCACTTTAACATCACCTAGCAAACAATAAATATCCTCTTTCTGAAAGTGAAAATAACGAAGTTTTGTAACAAAATTAGAAGGTTTGTGTATTACAATTCTGTGGTAGAATATTTGTCTTAAAGAACAAAGAAAATTATTTTTTAAAAACTGCTCTCAAGATTAACTGACTCAAAATTCCAAGAAAAAGGGAGAGAGAAAGAAAAAAATGAGGGGGAAAAAACCCACAGATATATATACACAAAGGAATATTTCTTACCAAGTTGGAAAGTATACTGTGAAGACAAGGTATTGTTGAACCATTTTTAGCAAGGACATAGTTAACAAAACCCCAGAGCCCTCACCCACCCCACCTACTTGGCATTCCCTTGGCTTGCATCCACTGTACTAGCTTCTACCCGCCATATGCAAGATGCCTCTCCACAGCCATATGGACCAAGATGGTGAGTCATCTGTCATCCAGAATTCCTTTCTTGACCTTTCCATATTCAATCACCGTTAGCACACTCAAGAGGCACATCCTCTGCAAAGCAAATGCCCTTAACACAAGGAGTTCACAGCTGAACACAGGAACTAGGCATTCCTTGTATTTCTCACTTTACCAAATGGATTTATTTCAGGGTGTTAAAGAAAAATCACAACTGAAAAAGTGACCAGATGGGTTTTCAAGGAGAAAGATAAAAACTAAATTAGTAAGAAGACTAATGCACTTTACTAAAAACAGGCCTCTGATGCAAAAGAACTTCAGCTATTCACCCTGAGAGGAAAAGTTATGGCAAAAGCAAACATTGAAGAAGTACACATGGCATTACATAACTGAAACTTATTTTTCAACTCTGCATGGCCAAATTTTTTTAAAACTATTTTTAAACTTAACACTTCATACAGCTGCAGAAAAACTGAGGACCTGCACATCAGCCATGACAAAAAAGAATGGCAAAAGATATAGCGTTTATTAAGTGACAGTCTTCTAAGTACTCTACATATATTAATTCACTTCATCTTTGCAAACCCTTTTCTCACCCCTGTTTTCCACGAAGATTTAGAGGCACAGAGAAGTTGGGTAACTTCCCCCAAAGTCAAACATACTGCTGGTAAGTGGCAGAGCTGGGATTCAGAACAAGCAGTCTGGGTCCAGAGTCCCTGTTCTCCATCATTACACCAACTACATTTCCAAAGGAGTTTAACACAGATGATCTGTGGTTTTGTTTGTTTTTTTGACAGATTTCAAGTCCACTAAAACTACACAAGTTCACTTTACAAGGCAAGAAGCCTTAAAGAATTTAAACTAGAGAAATTATGATAAGGAGATGGCAGAGCCAAAGTTTATCAGTCACAGAAAATACCCACATAAAAAGTGCTGGGGGTTAACTTTAACGAGGCTGGCGAAGTTAACACACCTGAGGAAGTCTAGGAGGGCGGTAACAGCCAAGAAACTCAGAATCCTGAACACATTATAAGAAAAGCCCAGCACTGCAGAACCTAATAGTCATAACTCCTATCATTTCTTCTTCAGCCCATTCTCTCATGAATAATGCCTCTTTTTAATCACATCTGCTACTAAATTCAAGCCTTCAACATCTCTTGGCTCAATTCTAACAATCTCTTATTTGGCTTTATTTGAATAGAACCCCTTCCCTATCCACCCCAGCACCTAATCTATCTTCTGCTGCTAACAGAACAGTTTTTTAAAGACAAATCTAATGATGTAATGCCCATATTTAACAACAATGTCCAGTTCCACCATCTTCGTACAGAATCAAAGGCCATCCACCCCAGCACCCCCTGCCTTCCTCTACATACGGGCTCAGGAACATACAAGGATAAGTCATCCCTCTCTTACCCTCTGGCCCCCAAAAAACAAAAATAAAAAACAAATCTGCCTTCCCATCCCCATTCATCCACCTGGGGAACATCTATCTATTTATTCGACCTTTTTTCTTTCCATAAAGTCATTCCAACCTCCTCCCCCCACCCCCCGCAAGAGAAAAGATCATTTCCTACTTTATGCCCTCAGAGTACCACATTTATATGATTCTATTATAGAGCCATTAACATTTTTTGCACTTCTTCACACAACTGACTCCCCTACTGGGATATAGGCCCCTTAAAGGAAAGGACAAGGTCTTACCATTTTATCAACAGCACCTAGTGGTTTCTGATACACAGTCAGAGCTTTATTCATTATTATCTAATGAATTGATGCATGCTTTCCATTATAGCTTTATCTTAATAAACATTATCTCAGTTTGTTGGGTCCCTCCAGCCCCATGGGGACATAGTTGCAAATTTCTCAATGGAAGGCACTAGGAAGAAATTATATACTTTATAGTCAACTTTTCAGAACACCTGCAAGGTAACGAACATATGTTGAAGAGGATTTCACATAGTGTGCTCCACAGAACAAATCCTGGAGGTTTATTGTGGGGGTTGGGAGTGGGGCAGGGGATTCTATGGTCAGGTAAATTCAGAAAATGCTTCATGCTGTCCCTTTCTGCAAAGTTAAATCACATTATCATATTAAAAGTTCTGAGAGGTCTTGAAGTAAAGGAAATTGTTTAGCTTAGAATTTATTAACCTTGGGCAGGTAACTAAACCCTACTTTTGCTCAGTTTTCTCATTGATTAAGTAGCGATAACAATAGTACCTACCTCATATGGTCATGTTGGGATCAAACAAGATAATATCAAGTGTTCACAAAAATACTTGACACACAGTAAATACTCAATAAATGCTAGATTGCTAACACTTAACCTGACATTTTCTAAACTTATTTGGGCACAGAATCTGTTCTCTTGTCTACCAATTATTAACATTCCATACTATATACTTTGAGAAACACTGGTGTTAAATTTATCTATTACCATATTATTTATTTTGGTGATTCATGGCTTCAGAGTTTAGTAGAACTATAGAAATCTGATAGTTTAAATATAGGACAATTCCTCTGGCTTTTCTGTGGCTGGCAAATATCAAGGTTCCAATAAGGTTTCAACCTTTCTGAGGCTTCATCTCACTAAGTCAAGATAGGAATGAGTTCATTGTGTGAGCTAAAGAAAAAGTCTTCTGCAATGGAAAGAAGCTTGTTATAGATAAATCTTACTATCCACATTTTGTGTTCCTAGAAAGTGGTATATTCATCAAGTTTCTACTTTCATTGTGTCAAGTAAACTTGCTATTTAAGAAGACAAATAACCCATACAGTACATATTCTCTTTTAATAAACCAAATGGTTTACAGTAGGCAAACTTAAAGTGGAGGAGTCTTAACAAGGCAGCTTCATGGAGTCCAAAATTGTACATCATTTTGTATCTGAGCATCTATATGTATTTCTGGGTGACAAATAATAGTTGTCATCAAGAAAGCCTATAATTCCTAAAAAATTTAGGAACCACAACTGGATTTTTAAACCAGGTCCATGTATTATTTAAATTCATATTAAAAATCAAACAACACTGAAAGGTATATATAGTGAAAGATAAGTCTCTCTCCTAACCCTAATCTTCATCCAGAGTCAAGTATTGTTATGAGCTTTTTTTTTCTAGGAGGTACCCAGGATTGAACCCAGGACCTTATACATGGGAAGCAGGCACTCAACCACTGAGCTACATGCACTCCTCAATGAGAGTTGTTTTTTTCATTTGTTTTTAGGAGGTACTGGGGATCAAAACCAAGACCTCATATGTGTGGGAAGCAGGCGCTCAACCACTTGAGCTATATCTGCTCCCTGTTGAGTTTTTTATAACCTTCCCATGACAACATATGCATGTGTAAGTGTATGTAGTGATATTATACAACCTTTTTACATAAATAATAGTATATGACTTACACTGTACTGCAAACAGCTTTTTTCACTTGGCAGTTTATTTTGTTTATTTTGGAAGACTGTATCAACACATAGAGTATTATTAAATTAATGAATGTTCAAAATTCAAACAGTGCCTATGATGGATACCTAGGCTGCTTCCAGTCTCTTGCTATTTATAAATGATGCTAAAACAAACGTCCTTGAAGATAAACCTTTAGGCAGAAATCCACCATGGAATTGCTGAATCAAAAAGCATAGGTATGGCTAAACTGCTCTCCAAAGTTTGCCCGTTTTACACTTTCAACAACCCTTATTTCCTACATCCTCAATAAAGGATTTTCAGGTTTTTTATATTCATTAATCTGACAGGTGAAAAATGATAGCTAGTGGCTGTAATTTGTGTGAGCCATTGTGAATGAAAGGACTTGGATTTAAGATGAGTTAAACTTATGATGACTCAGTCATGGAAACAAAAGGCACCATAGAAACTGGAACAATAATGGAATTCAATGAAGAGTTGCGTCAATTCAGCAGTTCTGGTGATGGTAGTTTGGAGAAAGAGGAATTAAAAGGCTGCTCCACCATGGTTTTCTATTATGTTGCCAAATTGGAGCATGGCTAAATATATCACTCAAAGTTCAGAGAAAAATGCATTTCTAATCTGTGAGAAATTAAAGGAGACCATAACCCAAACTCACAGGAATCCAGCTTACCCACAAGTTCAACTCACCATCTAGTAGCCAGTGCTGGCCGCGCCTATTCTCCAGCTCCGACATCATTAGGCGTGTGATCACATGATCTGGAACCAAAAGACCTTTCTCTATGTACTGCTTTGCCATATCGCCAACTTCTATGAGAAAGACAGGAAAAAGAAACACTCGAAAAAACTTCAAACAAAAGCTTATAAACTCTTTTCTGGCAGTTTTGCCTTCTCTCTTATCCCTCCCTATTGGTATGGAGGAAAGTTATAGGTTAAATTTTTTTTTAAAGATTTTTGAAAAATTTATTCCCCCCGACCCTTGCCACTTGTGCTTGCGTGTCTGTTCTCTCTGCCCATTTGCTGCGCGTTTCCTCTGTGTCTGCCTGTCTCCCTTTTTTTTGCGTCATCTTGCTGCGTTAGCTCTCTGTGGGCACGGGCCAACTTGCCTTTACCAGGAGGCCCAGGAACCAAACCCAGGGCCTCCCATATGGTAGACGGGAGCCCAACTACTTGAGCCACATCTGCTTCCCTATAGGTTAACATTTTTAGAGTATTTTTAAAATATTGGTTTCAATAATGGTGACATTGTTACTATTTAACCCATTTGTCTCCCAAAGAATTTTAAAAGGCAGCTCCAAAAACTAAAATTAAAAAAATAACAAAAGAAAAAGAAAACATCAATTAGGTAAAGCGACAATAAGAATAAAAAATAAAGTAGACTTAAGAGGGACAGTGATACATGAAAGATTGGGAAAGATGTCCTAGATACTTCATAGGGGTGAGCCACAAATTTGGTACTAAACCTCCCAACAGCTTGCAGTAACAAGGAAACGTGATCAATATATGATTCATGGTGACCAGAAGACTAACAGAAGCTGGGAAGTAAATATTCCTTAGACAGACCAAAGGAAAAATGTTCCACTGGACCTCATAGAACACTGAAAATTCAACTAACCATATTTTTATTTCTTTTCATAGGCCTCAATATGAACAGATGGCACCTTGCTGACATAATCATAAAAGCTACTCAGCATTATTAGTGGGATGCCAATTTCATAAAAGGATATGAATTTTAAAAGATTTTCAGAGAAAAAATGCTTCTATCTCAATCTAAAATAATTTCTGATATGCAGAATTATGAGTTGGGTTCAACAGAACAAATTACCAGCTTAAATCTGCACAGTTCCAGGAACTGAGGTTTGTTTTTTTTATAAACGAAGATGAAGTCCTCTGCTCTCCAGGGAAGTGAAAATCAACTATTAAGAATACCACATTCTCTACAGGCCAATTAAGTTCTTATAAAAATATAAAAGAGGGCAATGACCAAGATGGCACAGTGAGACACTTTAAGGTTCTTTCCCCCAATAGAAGCTTTGAACAACCAGCAAGAACTGGCAGAAACATCTTTCTCAAAGCTCCAAAAAAACAGTTAAAAGATTGCAATAACAGGAGGAGTGGAGTATCAGTAGCATGGCTACTTAAAAGTAGCAGGATTTCGTGGCACCCTGGCTGGTTGCACCTCCAACGCAGCTCAACACTAAGCCAGCAGGCGCTCCCAGTATGAATCCCAGGTCCCTGCTCCAACGGAAGCAGAGCAATCCTCGTGCACATATTGAGGGCATGTCTGTCTGGCCCAATTTGTCTGGTGATAGCCTGAGGGATATGCCATCCTAGAACTCGCCCTGCCTATACAAGGCAGTTCACAAAGCTCTCTTACAGAACACTGGGAGAGCAATCAAGTTGTGCCACCTGGGCAATGGATTGTTGGCTATAGGACATATAGTGCACTGCCCGAAGCACTGCAGGAAACTGTTTCCTATGGAAGAGGGGAGGTTCATATCCATGTAAATGAAGGAATTTCTAGGGCCACATGCATATGCCTAAAACAGGACCTGTACAGAAAAGATCAGGGAGGCCCTTATGATTTGGCCTGGAGCTATTCTCTAAACTCAATATATGAATAAGCCCTGAAGGAAGGCACTAGCATAGGTCACTCTGCAGAAACTGGGAAATGTGTTTTCTCCTCCCCCTGCCCCTTTTTTGTTAGTTCCTAGCATTCAAGGAAAGCTGTCAAAGTACCAGCTAGATACAACCCTAAGGGAATAGGCATCTCATAGTCTAAATTTCAACAATAACATATTAAAATATCAAAATGTCCACACTTCAACAAAAGATTACAAAATATACAAAGAAACAAGAAACAATGACTCAGGCAAAAGAGAATATTAAAGCATTAGAAACCACCAGTGAGGAGGACCATAACTAGAACATTCTGGACAGACTTTTTTTAAATGATCCTAAATATGCCCAAAGAGCTAAAGGAAAAGATGGACAAAGAACTAAAGGAAAGCAGGAAAACAACAGGTGAACACAAAAGAATATTAATAGAGAGGTGGAAATTATGAAAAGGAACCAAACAGAGCTGAAGACTACAATAACAAAAATTTAAAACTCCCTAAAAGGATTCAACAGCAGATTGGAGCTGGCAGAAGAAAGAACCAGAGAACATGAAGATAAGACAATTAAAATCATTCAGACTGAGAACAGAAAGAACGATTAAGAAAAATGAACAGAGACTGAGAGAGCTGCAGGATACCATCAAGCACACCAATACATGCATTGTGTGCGTCCCAGAAAGAGAAGAGAAGAGAGAAAGGGACAGAAAAAATATTCAAAGAAATAATGGCTGAAAACATCATATAGCAAAAGATAAGAATACACACAGCTGTGCTGCTCAACTGACTAATAGGATAAACCAAAATAGACCCATGCAAAAGTGTATTATAATCAAACTGGTCAAATGCCAAAGATAGAGAGAACTCTGCAAGCCTCAAGAGAGAAGCAGTGTGTATACAAGTGAGCCTCAATAAAATTAAATGCCAATTTCAAATGCCATGGGAAAACAGGGAGGCAAGAAGACAGTGGGATGACATATTTAAAATGCTGAAAGCAATAAAACTGCCAACCTATATCTATCTGGCAAAACTGTATCTCAAATCTGAGGGAGAGATTAAGACATTTCCAGATAAAAGCTGAGGGATTTTGTCACCATTAGACTGGTTCTACAAGAGATATTAAAGAGAGCACTGCAGGTTGAAAGGAAAAGGACAGTAGACAATGACTGAAGCCACATGAAATAAAAAAAGATCTCCAGTGAGGGTAACAATATGGGCAAATATAAATGTCAGTACAATTCTGTTTTTGGTTTGTAATTCTACTTTTTACTTCCTACAGGATTTAAAAGGCAAACACATAAAATGTAATGAGAATGCATAATTTTGGACTCATAATGTAAAACATGTAATTTATGCCAAGAACTACATCAAGGTGGGGATACAGAGGAGTATAGGAACATAGTTCATATATACTATTGAAGTTAAATTGGTATCAAAGCAATGAGATTGTTATAGATTTAGGATGTTAAATTTAAGCCCCATGGTAGCTACAAATGTCAAAGAATATGCAAGCTCACAGAATGAGAAATTCGAGCACAGGTTGCCACAGGTGGGAGAAAGGGGAATGGGGAGTTAATGCCTAATGGGCATAGGGTTTCTGTTTGGGGAGATCAGAAAGTTTTAGTAATGGAAAGTGATAAGGGTAATTTAGTATTGTGAATGTGAGTGATCCCACTTAATGGTATGCTTGGGAGTTGTTGAGATGGGAAAGTTTGTTGTATGTCCCCATAAGTGGAAGGGGAGGGGAAGGTTGGGGAGGGGAGGGGAGAAGAAGAAAAGGAAAGAAGGAAGGAAAGAAAGAGAAACTAAAGAGAAGTGACAATAAATGCAATACATAATCCTGGATAGGTCTGGCAGGGGAGAAGAAAATGCTCAAAAAGACATTATTGAAACATATGAAAAACTGAAATATATACTATAAGCTTTATATCAATGTTAAATTTCTTGAACTTGATCACTTTACTTAAGGTGATTACATAAATGAATATCCTTGTTCCTAGGAAATGCACATGAAGTAGTAAGTGTTCAAGGAGCATGATACATACAACCTACACTCAAGTGTTCAGAAAATATCTAGAGAGATGATAGATGGGAGGGAGGGAGGGAGGGAGGGAGGAAGGAAGGAAGGAAGGGTATATCTACCTTACTGCATATATAATGGACAATTCTTCATATTTCCTTTGGAATCATAGAAACCCTAAAAATAATATTTTTCTTTTCTAATATGAAAGAAATAAAATAAAATAAATCCACCCATAAGATACAAAATTTTTCATTAATTATATATATGAATGAATTTTTGACATTGGGCATCTGAGTAATGATGCTTTTCCAACCAATGATTTTAGGATTGCTCTAAGCCACCAGAATTACGCAGAAACCATATCACAGCAGAAGGGAGATTGGAAATTATTTGCAAGTATCAAATCCTTCTAGACTTCTGCCTACAATAAACCAGATCAATATCTTAAGTCACACAATAAAATGGACCAAAGTTAGAAAGAAACAGAGGCTGTAAAATAAATATTGATAGTAACACTCCAAGTATGTGTAAGTGATTTAAAATGTCATTCCTGACGTTCTATGTCTCCAAATCACTGTCAGAAAATATGCTTGGAGCAACTGACAAGAAGGGTAATATCCTACTCTGCAATGGTCAGGCCAGACCCAAAGTTGTCAGCCAAACTTTTAGGAAGATACAGAAGACAAATATGCATCTTCTTAGATCAGAGACCAAAATATGAATTCATTTCAACATCCCATTAGGAAATAGTGAAAGAGTAGGAATGCCTTGTTTGAAAAAGAGAATATACAGAGAAGGACATGATAGCAATTTATCCATAATTTGACACTTGACACATGGAAAAGAAATTATCTCCTTCTATCCCCAGGGCATAGAATTAGAACTAGCAGTGGGAAATAAAAATAGATGGGAAAAGTTGCCTCTAGAAATGTCTGAATAGAGAAGCAAAGACTACCTGAGAAGGGATATTGTAGAGATATGTGAAAACTAGACGGGTTTTAGATATGTGAATCCAAACTAGAATTTGGATTCAGCAGTTTAACGGAGGACAGTATCCAAAATGATGCCCTAAGGCATCTGAGTATTTTCTAGATGAATCAATCTATCCCTCCCACTGACAACTCAAATCTATCATGTCTAAAAACCACATTTTCCCTCCCACTCTGTTCTTGCCCTACTGTTTTTGTCGGAGTCAATAGCATCACTCTCCTCAGATGTCCCCTAGGATTAAATACCAGCTATCTTAACTATCTTGACTTCTCATTCTTTATACCCAATCAAATATGAAGTTCGTGAAACTCTACTTCCATGGAGTTGCTAAGACCCAAGAGACAGCTGATCAAAACATGACAGTGCGAGAGTAACTGTTGTTAACAAACAAAAGCAGATTGTGAAGATGGCTACAGAACAAGCCTTATATTTCACTGGAGAGTAAAGCATGATGATGACAGTGGTCTCAAGTGGTAGTTAACATGTGGATGGGTCATCAGAAAGCAGAGTGACAGGAAGGAATCACTGCATAATATACCAAGACTTAATTTATAAAACTTTGTATAGTACAGAGGCAACAACTGGCCAAAGAATAAATGGACTGATAAAGGATTTCATAGTTAAGATCAAAGTAAGTCCTTTGCCCATACCAATTCTTGACCTGCTAAAAAAATCAAAAGGCTGCTTTGGGGATCTTCTGCACATCAGTCAACCAAATGAATAATTATATTGCCTTAATAGTCAATTTTCAACTCTTAGCTTATTTCAATTTTCAGTAGCATTTGAGATGACTGATCACTTCTTCTCTTAGACACACTTTATTTATTTTAAAAAGGTATTTAGATTACATAAATGTTACACAAAAATATAGGGGATTCCCATATGCCCCACTTCCCAAACCTCCCACATTTTCCCACATTAACAACATCCTTCATTAGTGTGGCACATTTGTTAGAATTGATGAAAACAATTTAGAGCACTGCCACTAAGCATGGATTATAGTTCACATTGTAGTTTACACTCTCTCCCGCACAATTCTGCAGGTTATGGCAAGATATGCAATGGCCCATATCTGTTACTGCAATGACATTCAGGAAAATTCCCAAGTCCCTAAAATGCCCCCATATTTCACCTGTATTTCCCTCTCCCTGCCCTCAGAACCTCCAGTGGCCACTGCCTCCACATGAATGATATATTTTCTTCCATTGCTAGAAGCACAACAAGTCCATAGTAGAATACCAGTAAGTCCACTCTAGTCCATAGTTCACTCCTCAATCCTGAGGATTTGGGGATGGTTCTGCCCACTCCACCTCTAACTGAGAGGAGGTTTTGATCCCATGGGGCAGATGGATGGGACTCTCTTGTTTGCAGTTGTAGACTCTCTCGGTTCCTTGGGATGGTCGTTGTCCATCATCATCTCCTTATTAGCTGTCCTGGGTGAGTCCAACGAACTGGAAAGTAGGTATTGCAACTCCATTGAATTTCAGGGCCCAGCTGGTACATGGACAGCCCAGAGATTCAAGTCTCTTGGATGGACATCTACCAACTCCAGCACCAAGTATAGGTTCAAATAAAAGGGACAGAAGAGCCATGTGTAGAGAAGTCACATCTGAGTCCAACACTGTCACACTCAGGAGCACAAATTCCAAAGTGGGGCCACTGGCAAGGCACCAAACTCCGGAGGTATCTGCAATGACCTTAGATCCTGGGTGTCTCCAGAGCCCTCAGGATCCCCACTATTTGGGGTAGTATCTACCTTGGCCGTCTATGAGATCCTCCTGAGACTTGCATAAGTGTTACCTCTCTGATGACCTCCCAACTCACTTTGAAGTCTCTTAGCCATATACACACATTTGTCTTTACCTTCCCCCCCTTTTATTCAAGGTCTTTTTCCAGTTGTATCACAGCTGGTGCTTGGTAGTAATCCCTCGGTGCCAGGGAGGCTCATCCCCAGGAGTCATGTCCCATGCTGGGGGGAAGGTAATACATTTATATGCTGAGTTTGGCTTAGAGAGAGGCCACATTTGTGCAACAAGGAGGCTTTCAGGAGGCAACTCTTAGGCACACTCCAACACTAGGCTAAGTTGCAAATTCAAGAACAAAAGGCTCGCAAGCACAGTCATCAACATCAAGGGCCCATCAATGGACCATCCTTCTTTACTAGTCAATGTCCCTACACTTGGGGGATTGTTTCTGTGCCATTAGAGGAAGTGGCAGAGCTCCCCAGGATGGGAATTCAATAATCTTTCAGTTGTTGTGTGAATCTCCACCCACTGTGGCAATGCTCCATGAACATTTGAACATATTTATATTCCTTATATGTATGCCCAGGTGAACTTCCTCCCATGTATCCCCATCACTGATACCCCACCCCATTGACCCTCCCTTACCATAGTTGTAACCCTTCTGTGATCCAAAACCTCTTCAAAAATGAACACTTTAAGTGCCTGGCTTTTCAACACATCATTTGAATCCAACAGCTAGAGTGAGCCTTTTAAAATATAAGCCAATAGCAATGCTCCAATATATGGTTTACCATCATATTCAGAATAAAAGACAAAGTCCTCACCAAGGTCTACAAGGCTCAAAAACAACCAAAACAAAACAAAAGGTCTACAAGGCTCTGCGTGATCAGGCCCTATCTGTCTCTCTGACCTTATCACATACTTCTCCCTTCCTCACACACTCATTCCAGCCACACTAGCCTCTTTGCTGTTTCCTGAACATCACAAGCATGCTCTCCTTTCAAGGCCTTTGCATTTGTTGTTCCCTTCTGCCAGAAATACCCATCCCCCCAGCTTTTTGTATGGGTCATGGCCTCACTTCATCCAAATGCCACCTCCAATAGGTCTTCCACCCTAAGATACCATAGGGACAAATGCACCCCACCCCACCCCCCATCACCCTCTAGTTTCTTACCCTGCTTTGCATTGTTAATACATTTCCTACCTCCCTTATCCAGAATATTATTAGCTCAATGACAAAATAATGAAATCATTTGCTCACTACCATATCCCAAGTGCTTAGAATAAAGTCTGGCATGTATTATATGTACCATAAAAATTTGTTGCATAATCTTCAAATTCATATGAAACTGCAAGAGGCGCAAGTTGCCAAAACAATCTTGGAAGAGAAGAACACAGCTGGAGGGCTCACATTTCCTGATTTCAAAACTTACTACAAAGTTATAGTAATCAAAACAGTGTGGTTCTGGCATAAGGACAGACATATAGACCAATGGAAAAGAAATTAAAAGTCCAGAAAGAAATCCACACATTTCTGGCCAACTGATTTTTGAAAAGGTTGCCAAATCCATTCAATGGGGAAAGAAGAGTCTCCTCAACAAATGGTGCTGAAACAAGTGCATGTGCACATCCCAAAGAATGAAGTTGGACCGCTACACCTTATACTACATATAAAAATTAACTCAAAATGGATCAATGACTTAGATATAAGAACTAAAACCATAAAACTTAGAATGAAACATAATGGGAAATCTTCATAATCTTGGATTTGGCGATGGATTCTTAGACATGATACCAAAAGCATAAGCAACAAAAGAAAAAATAAGAAAATTGGACTTCATCAAAATTAAAAGCATCAAAAGACATTAACAAGAAAATGAAAAGACAACCTAAAGAATGGGAGAAAATAGTAGGAAATCTGATAATGGTTTAATATCCAGAATATATAAAGAACTCCTACAACTCAACAACAAAAGGACCAATCCAATTTAAAAATAGGCAAATTCTTGAATTGACATTTCTCCAAAGAGATAAACAAATGGCAAATAAGTATATGAAAAGATGCTCAATGTCATTAGCCATCAGGGAAATGCAAATTAAAACCATAATGATAAATGATACCACCTCATACCAATTAGAATGGCTATTATTTAAAAAATGGAAAATAAGTATTGGCAAGGATTTAGAGAAATTAGAATCCTTGTACATTGTTGGTGGGAATGTAAAATGGTATAGCAGCTGTGGAAAACTGTTTAGTTGTTCCTCAAAAAGTTTAACATAGAATTATCGTATGATTCAGCAATCCCACCTCTAGGTATATACCTAAAAGAATTGAAAACAGGAATTCAAACAGATATTTGTACATCAGTGTTCATAGCAGTGTAATTCACAATAGCCAAAAGGTGGAAACAACCCAAATGTCCATCAACAGATGAACGGAGAAACAAAACATGGTATATATTCATACAATGGAACATTATTGAGCCATAAAAAGAAATTCTGATACATGCTATAATATGGATCAATCTTGTAAATATTATGGTAAATGAAATAAGCCAGTCACAAAAGGACAAATACTGTAAGATTCCACTTACATGAAATATCTAGAAAAAGCAAATTCATAGAGATAGACGTAGATTATAGGTTACCAGGAACTGGGAGGAGAGAAAAATAGAGAGCTGTAGCTTAATGGGTACAGAGTTTCTGTTTGGGGTGATAGAAAAGTTTTGGTAATTCACAGTGGTGATGGTAGCACAATATTGTAACTGTAATTAATGCTACTGAATTATATACTTAAAAATGGTTAAAATGAGAAATTTTATGTTATACATGCTACGATAATAATTTTTTTTCAAAAATTGTTGAATGAACTAACACACTTGAAGATAGAATTTTTTTTTTACTCTGGCCAAAAACAATTTCATCAATCTGATCTTCCCATATAGTTATTAAAGAACCATTACCCCAAGATCAAATATGTCCCTGCCTTGCCAGGTATCAACTTTTTCAAAGATAGAGACAAGCAAAGCGTGTGGAGTACTAATTGAGGAGGTGCTCTCTCAAGTGGCAAATGAACCTTGCTTTCCCCACAACAATGTGAAATTTGGATTGGGGTAGGAAGCGGGAATGACAACAAAGGAAGCTATGACAGTAATCCAAGAACAAGATGAAGACCTAGGATAAAGCAGAAACAGTGGAGGAAGGCCTTCATTTGGCCCTTGAGAGAGCATCTTGAATTAACCCAACATAGACTAGACAACTCCACGTTTAAAATAACTGTGGAAGACTTCCAGAACCATCTTACGCCAATTTAATAATTAAGAGAAGGATCTAAACTCAACATACTCTTGCTATTTTTGGCAGCCCTGCTCCTCTCTAGAGTACGAAAGGCAACATGTCTTCTAATCTGATACAAAATCAAACTTCCATCACATCTCTCAATCTTTACCATGAAAACCCAGAAGGATCAAGTGCCAGAACAAAATGAATCCAATGTATCTGCATCTGAACAAAGGCCTCATTACAAGAGCAAACTGAAATAAAACTTTTGGTCAGAAGATAAAGGTCCATTCCTAAAAACAGGACGTTTATCTGCCCTTGTCAGTTTGCTTGAAAGAGAAATCAATATCATTAAATGCAAATGCTAGCATGGAATAAAACACGTATCTGCTCCAATTTCTCAAATAGTATTTCAAAGAAAGGCTGTGGATACATACACACTGTCTTACTCAGCTTTGCATCTTTAGTGTACACACGCACACACACACACAAAGGTAATTCATAAAGTACCAGGGAGATTTATGAAGTAAACTTAATAAATTTAAGGTGCCTAAAATAAGCCAGCAGCTTTGCATTTTTTAAGCTTTGCAACAACCAAAATATAAATCCTTTATGTATTTATGAGATTAAGCAGAACACCAATGATTAAGGCTACATATGGAAAAAAATTTTCTTCAGAAAGAGAAATTAAGTATCGGATTACAAAATGATATATATTACAAAATTATATGTGTATATATAGATAGATAGATATAGATAAATAGTATCATCCCCAGTGTTAACTAGATTAGAAGGAAATCCATGTTTCGCATATTTTACAACAATAAATTTTGTGGCAATGCATCTTAACCTATTCCATACAATCACTATTAAATATAAATTCAAATAGATAATTTCTTGGTAACCTTAAAAAATATACAACTTGAATTTTTAACCAGATCAGATACATACAAATTTTCAGAATTTAAGCCTACCATTAAGTTGTACATTTAAGATAATACTGAATTTTTAAAATTTAAGATATTACAGAATTTAAGACTATCTGTTAAGTTGGTCATCTCTCCAAAATTTGTACTTCCAGGATATGGATAAATATTTTTATCAGTCTCAATTCTTTCACATTAAAGTTGCCCACATTCATACTAACAGACTGAAATAGATCATTGAATTCAGGGCAATAAATATGCCCAAATATCGCCAACTGCTCAAGGCTGAGGGTGTTGAGCTCATCTTGTAAATTATCTTAAGACTGGTTAAAAAGAAAATACCTCTTTATAAATAACTAAGATAGTCAATTAAGAAAATGACATTTCTTTGGAAAAATCATGGCAAAAGATACTCACATATAACATGGATCTTTAGATAGCATAAAATCCATTCTACAGCCACCCCTATCTATACTAAAGTATAGACAGTTTAAACATTCCAGAGACTAAACAGCTTCCAAATAGAAATAAATCCATAAAGATACAAAATGTGAAAGATAGATTACTTTATTGTCAAGAAATAGAAGGGGAAAAAAGTATACTGTTCACTGAAGGGGGAACTGGAGAACATGAGTTACGATTGGATTCATGGGTTAAATCCTCTCTGAATTCACTAAGTACTCATTTAGCTGAGAGTAACCGAGTAACTATTATGTGCCAGTCCCTGTGCCAAGCGATGGGTAAACATGGTGACCAAAGCACAGAGCCTAAATACCTAAACCTTTTCAAAAGTAAAATTTTACAGAATCTTCTGTAAATGTCTCTGCCAGACAGAACATTTAAAGTCAGTAGTTATCACAAGTTATACAGTTGCTTACATTGCCAATAAAATTCCATGTAAATATATTATGAAAGAGGAACAGGTTACTGGTCACATACTAAATGAAAATATTTGGTCAAACATTGAATCTTCCAGCAAATTCACCTTTGACCACTGAATAGTTATCCCTGAAAATACTAGTCCAGAGTTACAGAAAGTCAAACAGGCTCCCTTGGTCTCTGTACACTGGGGACAAAAAGATTTGTTTTGCCAAAGGTGAAGATTAAGACCTCAGTGTAATCACTTTTAGCCAGGTAAAATCCATCACTGAAATGGAAGTCTCTAGGGATCAACCACTATTAATACTTTAAGCCAAAGCAAGTAAGGTCTTTTTACCTTCTTTAAATGTCTGTCTTACCTTTCCCTTTATTTATACTTTTTTTCAATAACTAGCCCAGGAAGTGCCAGCATATGGACAACAATAACAAGTGTATTTTATGACATAAGTGAGAAATACTATATGCTTCCAATCAGCTGTGATCCTTCCAGTACGCTACAAGAGAGCTCCTGTTTCACCCCTAGATCATTGCCTCAATCCCAAAAAATCACTCTCTGAGCCACAGGAGAAAATTGTCTCCCCTGGACACAACATTTATCCAACCAAAATATTCTGTATATCTACCATGTGTTAGGCACTATGCAAGGCATTACAGATACAAATACAGGCAAACCTTGCAGATATTGCAGGTTCAGTTCCAGACCACTGCAATAAAGTGAGTATCACAATAAAGTGAGTCACACAATTTTTTGGTTTCTCACTGCATATGAAAGTTATGTTTATACTATATTGCAGTCTATTAAGTGTGTAACTGCACTATGTCTAAAAAATGAACACACGTTAATTAAAATGTGACACAGAGACAAAAGGTGAGCACACATTGTTGGAAAAATGGCACATGTAGAATTGCTTGACGTAGGGTTGCCACAAACCTTCAATTTGTAAAAAATGCAATGAAGCATAATAAAGCAAAGCACCATAAAATGAGGTAGGCCTGTATAAGACTGCCTTTAAGAAGTTCACTAACGAGGAGAGTGACTGAACAGACCCATGAACAAATAACTATAAAAGAGAATGCTGCAGGAAGGGGGATGGATGGATGGATGGATGGATGGATGGATGGATGGATGGATAGATGGATGGATGGATGGATGGGTGGATGGTTAGAGTAGGAGATGTGGCTAAAAGGGGGATTAGGGACATTTCGTGTATTTGGATGGTCCCATGAGAAGCCATGAAAGGATTTTAAGAATTGGGGAATGAATTAGTACCTTTGGTTAGAAATAATTGAAGGTAGAATGGACAAGCAGAATAAGCAGGAGAGACATTGTAAATGTAAAACAATTTGTATAAAAATAATTTGGATGTGGGGAGTAGGGGATGAAGATAAAGAAGTTCAAGGATGAACTCAAAAGTTTCTAACCTGAGCAACTTTGTGGTCATAAATGCCATTCACAGCACTGAATCCAAGACACCACTGGAGCAAGTAAGTAGAAATAGCTATGAGCTAGTCTGAAATATAACTGAGAGTGAAGGAACAAAGACAAAGCTGGAGACATAGATATAGGAGTTCCTTGTGAAGCCATGGGAAGACATGGCCTTCATTGGTCAGAGGACACTGAGAAGGCAGAACCTTTTTGGGTAATTCCAGCATATAAGGGGTGAGAAGCCCCAAAGAAGAAAAAAACTGATGCCAGCCCCTCATATGATTCAGGAAGACTTGTTCAAACAAAACAGCTGCCTCATATCTAGGTCAATTCAACTCAATTTTAAAAATTGATAACTTCAATCTCATATCTAGCACAAATTTTCAACAAACATTTGAAGCAATGCATACAAACAACCCATGATATATGTGGAGATGGGAGTGAATGGTCTTAACCAAAGAGGTCTGTACATTTAACCTTAAGTTGGAAAATAAACAGAGTGTTCAGAATTGGGCTACTTAAATTCCAAATGTCACTTTGGCTCTCACCTCAAGCAAGTTTTTTTCCTTTAAGGCTGGACTTCAAAAGATAGTATTCAATATTCAGTAGCTTCCTCCTAACACTATTCTCCCCCTCATCCCAGGACCTCACGCAACTCGTTTCCATCCTTCAGCCAAAGTGGTCTAATTTGCACATCTGATCATATGGCACCCCTACTTAAAACGCTGCCGTGGTTTTCCACTGCCTCCTAGATCTGGCCCCTTTCTACCTCAGCAGCCTCATAGCTTTTCTTTCTCCCTACTCAGTCCCAATCCACTCCACTTCCACCTCCTTACTCTTACTCTCCAGTCCCTGGCTTTCTCCCCTCCTCAACTTCCCTAGATTAGATAGGTCCCTGCATATACTCCCATAGCATCCTTGTCTCACCTAGCAGCACTTGTCACACTTGTGTAAAAACACATCAGTCTTCCCCACCGTACAAGAGAGGACTGTATTTCTCTTGCACGTCACTGTCTCTCATGCACCCAAAGTGTCTAGTTCATAGTCAATGTTCAATATGCATTTTATGACTGACCAGTCCTTCCAACTCCATTTATTCCTTAGAAGGTCAGAGCCAACTGGATCCTTTTTTTTTAACAGATGCAAGACAGAACAGCCAGATCTATTTACAAACACTTCAACTGCTAGATTAAGAATTTACATTGTAATAGACCTTTCCCCCTTTCCCAGTTAGGGCTTTAAATTCAGTTCAGCTGCCAAGAGATATCAAAAACAACTACATGGAAAGTTGTCATGAGAACTGTAGTTCATTTCCCTGCTATTACAATTCAGTCATTCCTTCAAAATATTTACTCTCTCAGGCTATATGGCATATTTCCCCAGGGATCAGAGAAACAATGAAGGGAGCATGAGGAGTTATCTGTTTCTGATGGCTTGGCCAAGCATCAAACAGTTTACAAGCTGACCTATTTCAAACAAGATCAAGTTATAAGAATGGTCTATCTTTTCCCGTGTACAACCCAGAAATACAAATAATAAAGGCATAGTTTTATTGTTTGTTTGTTTTGCATAGAAAATCTGCTCATTTATATAGATGTCTAAAACAGACAAAATTATACAGTATACTGTTGAGGAATACACACATATGTGGCAAAAATATGTGGTAGAGAAGAGAAAATTACAAGATAGTGGTTAGCCAGGGGTGGTGTTAGTATAGAGAAAGGGCATATGGAGACTTCATGGGCACTGGTTATGGTCTATCTCTTAGGCAGGGAGAGGGACACACAATTGTTGTCCCTTAAAAGACGTGCACACACACCCTATATTCCCCTTCCTCAGGCCCTACAGGACATGGAACTCCTTAGGGTGGCATTCAAAGTCTCTCTTATCTAGTCCTGAACTACTTCTCAAACCTTACTTCCCACCATAGTCCCTGTGTTGCCCCAACCTTTGACCCCTTCTCTGTGCCAAGCACAGAGTCAAGTGAGACTGTCGTCCCTTCTTTCAAGCTGCCTAGAGACTCATGGAGGAATGACAGGACGGGTTAGAACCAGTGCTGTGACAGAGATGTGCTCAGGCAGGAAAACAGTAGTGGATACGGCAATCTGACCTCAGACCCAAGGAAAGCTTCCTGTCCTGGAGCCAGGCTCCAAAAGGGCTCCAAAAGGGCTAGCAAAAGTTGGCTAGAAGAGCCACACTACTATGCGTACCACCCTACTATGCGTACCAGCCATCTCACAGTCACACAGTTTCCCAACTCACCTGCACTGATTCTGTCACCTCTGCCTCCCATTTCCCATTTACCAAATCCACGTTTATTCTCCAAGACCCAGATTGAAAGTCACATCTAAGATGCTTTCCCTGACAATTTCCTCTTCCTTTACCTTCAGAGTAGTAACTCCCTCTTCTTTATTTCACCACCACCTGGGCAGAAGCTAGTGGTGCCAGAATACAGATTAGATAAAGGCATCCCCTTGGGCAGATACGGCCCTGCCAGCACCAGTGTAGTGAGCACACATTGTCTAAACACACATTTCAAGATCCATTCCTCCAGGCATTGGCCTTAGACAACCACCTGACATTTCACTCTTCTTTGTAGAAGAGGGATTGTTTATAAATGTGTGTGGATTTATCATCTCTTTGAGGCAAGGTATTACCTTATTTTCACAATCAACATGAGCCAATCTACTTGAGATGAAGAACTGCCATATCTTTAAACTTTTCACACTCCCACATCCCCAGTGTCCTACAAATTATCAGGGGTTCTTAAACTTTTTTGTTCCACCGACCCCTTTGCCAGTCAGGTGAAAACCACGGACCACTTACTAAATCCACACTATACTGTGTAGTAGTTAATAAATACATCACACCCACACCAACACGTCCACACAAGAATAACGTTTTTTTGAATTTCAATTCAAGCTCACGGACCCCTTTCTAAGAATCCCTGCATTAGATAAACTTTCTTCTCGCTATACCCCACTGCCATACCTTGTTCAACAGTCCTAATAGTCCTAATAGTCAGTGTCATGACTTTCAGGTAATTAAGACTCAGAAAAGCCTTCTCAACCAGAGTAATAATTATATGCAGCAAAGTTTTCTTTAAATGCTATCTTACAATCCTATGACAATGCTATTTGGCAATCCTTGAATAACTGAGCAAAACATATTACTGAGTTAAGCAAAACACTGTTAGCCAATTAGTCTATATAAATGGGCATTTAGTACATTTTGTCAATGGTTGCTTCAGTATATACAAGCTGGTACAGAAAGATCATAACCACAGGTTGTAGTTGAATCCCAAGCCTGGACCTCTTAACGAAAAAGGATCTGTTCTTACAAGTGAATGCTTACAACTCCTGAAGCTATCTGACATTCTTAAATAACTGAAAAATGTGCATGAGTCAATTCTTAAAGCTTTCTGAGATTAAGACTCCAAAGTACTATCTAGTGGAAGAACCAGAAAAGTCAGCATTAAGGAAACAACTTATTTTCAAATTAACATGTAGGTAACTAGAAGTTAGTCCAAGAGGTTAAATTAGGCTACATCACCAAAAACCAGCTGCCTCTCTTTGAGCTGTCTCTTAGGTTTCTGTGGCTCAGATAAGCTTTGCCCTAAAGCAGGGGTTCTTAACAAGGGGTCCATGAGCTTGAATTTAAATTCAAAAAAACATTATTCATGTGGGGACATATTGGTGCAGGTGTGACATATTTATTAAATAATTCACAGTATAGTGTCGACTTAGTAAGGGGTCCTTGGTTTTCACCTAACTGGCAAAGGTGACCATGAATCAAAAAGGGTTAAGAACCCCTGCCCTAAAGGTTTTTTGATAAAGCACAAGCCAGCTGTGAGCTATTTCTAAAGAAGGTAACAAAGATAGCTTTATACCTTATTTAATATAAGGTAATACAAAACTTTAAAATTATAAAGTAAGACTCTAGTTCACATTCACTCTTTTTTCCCTTTGGACTTCATCAAAGTTCCCAATGGGATCAAGTCCCTGACCACACGCCTCTCCTGAGAGAACAGTGACCTCAGACAGTTCTTGAAAACCTTCCTTGGCCATTTTGTGTTAAGCTACATTATTCATCTTGTGACTTGGAAAATCATTATTGGTGTTTAACCAAAAGAAATTGTAGCTAACATTATTTTAATCTGTGTAAACAATTTTGCCCTAGGTCAAAAGAAAAGTTATCTTTTACCTAGATTTGAACCCAAATTTATGTCAAGTACAAATACACATCACTATCACTAATTGTGGCTTTCAAAAATTAAAGAATTCTTAATATATTAATTAAAATTTTTTTGAGGTATTGGGGCCAGGGATTGAACCCAGGACCTTGTATGTGGGAAGCCGGCACTCAACCACCAAGCCACATGGGCCCCTCTGAGTTGGGTTTTCATTTGTTTGCTTGTTGTTTGTTTTTTTTTGTTCTTAGGAGGCACCAGAAACCAAACCAGGGAACTCCCATGTGGGAAGCAGGCACTCAACCACTTGAGCCACATCCGCTCCCCTTAATTATCTATCAAGGAACAAAAATTATTTTAAAAACATACAATGACTTCAAAATGAGGCAAGGAGTGAGTATGATACAGGGAATTTCTACGAGGCTGGCTGGGAATCAGAAGTCTTGGGTCTTCATTCTGCTTCTAACTCACTCTCCCCAGAACTCTGAAAATATCACTGTACTTCATTTCTCATGGCCTCAAGTTTCCTCCTCTTATAAGGGAGTTAAGCCCTTACTTATCTCTGCCATCTTACTGATAGAATTTCAATTCCCTGTGCCTGGTTTTGTGGACTTGCGTGTAGAGGACTGGCCTTCCAGTGTGCCTCAAACCACACCAGCTTCCCTTCAGCCCCCAAAGTTCTACCTCCGAGGAGAGGAGGTGGTCTTTAGACACTCAGGAGAGTTTTGCTGCTTTCATGGGAAGGTAAGGCATTGGCCATCACACCCATTGCAAACATGAAGAGTGGAGTCAGAACCAGAACTCAGGCTTGAGTCATCTGTTACAGTTCTTTTTTTTTTTTTTTTAGAATATAGTTCTTATTTTTTATTTATTTATCCCCCCCCTTGCTGCTTGTGTTTGCTGTGTCCATTTGCTGTGTGTTTTTTCTGTGTCTGCTTATCTGCCCCTTGCTGTGAGGTCTTGCTGCATCAGCCCACAGCTCTGCGCGGGCCAGCCTGCCCTCACAAGGAGGCCCCGGGAAGCGAACCCGGGGCCTCCCATATGGTAAACGGGAGCTCTATCCATTGAGCCACACCCGCTTCCTGTTACAGTTCTTTCTAGCATACCTTGAGCTTGGAGACTTGCAAAGAATGAGGGCCAATGCTTTGTTAGGTCTCTTTACTCTTTTCCCTCTAGCCAGACCAGGCATTTACATTGACGTAGTCTAATTTTGTACCCTGGGTCCAGAAATGTCTTGGCAGTGTGTTTGTTTCTGTAATAGCCAAGATAAAAAACATGCATGAACAACTGCCATGACTTTGGGTAGGGGAATGGCTAGCATTACTGAGAAAGAAGGTGATTGAACATCTAAGCACAAAGGATGTCCAGCAGATTCTTTATCCCTAAGTTTTCTCATCCTTCCAGAAGATCAATTATTTGACCCTTCATATTGATTCAAAGAATAAAATATTACAGTAACCTTATTTTAAGACTTCAAATATATCGTGAAAGAAAACGATATTGGAGTTTCATAAGCCAAAAATTTTTGGATGTCCTAGGTCAGGATTATTTTCCTGGCCCAGAATAGGAACGCATGCGTTTGTAAACACACCATGAACATCTGGCGTAGTACCACAAGCCGCCTTACATAAGCAGCAGAGGAGAAAAAGCAGATTGGAATGTAGGTGACAGAAGTTGGGCAAGGAAACAAACAGGAAAAAGGCAAGTAATCTGAAATATTTGCCAAAATCACAGATAAGCTTTAGGCCCAGGCTGTTTAAGCATCTTCTCAAGCTCACATTCTGCAAGCCTGCCTCAGAATCCACCATCCTAAGCACATTCGTGTCCGAGGAGTAAGATTGCATGTCAAATCTCACAGGAGATTTTTTTCACAGTGCAAATACTACAGAACAGCCTCCCCTGTAATCTGATCACAACCCAATTCCAAGCCCCATTCAGAGGACAGAGAAGAATTTCACTTTTAAAGCCACATAAAAAATAATTCCTTCCCACTGCAGAGAGCCCAGGGTGTGGGCCTGGCTGTACCATGCACCTCGTCAGCTGCCTCACTGCGCAGATTCTTGGCTGTAGATCAGCACGAAGGAAGCTGCTATTCTCCTCCAGTGCCATCTGCTCAAACAGGACAGATTGCTTCTGCTGCCCATGGGGGATTCTTCCCCACCCGCCCTCTTGTAACTTTCTGGCAATGGTCTGGTGGAGAACTGCAGCAGGAGCACCAAAACTGTGCCCTGCTCATCAGCATGCAAAGGCTGGCAGCAGACAGTCCTGTGAACAAAGGGAAAGGAGATGAGGGAAAGAGCTGACATGGACACTCTTCTGCCAGAGCCAGCTTGACTCCAGTAGGGTTAAATGGCCCACTGAGTGGGCCGAGAGGCATTGTCCTTTAACGCCCAGCAAGAACAACAACACAATGAGGATAATACCAGAGGCAACATTCGTTGAATACTTAGGAAGTGCTGGACCAGTGGTTGTCAAACTGCTGCCAAGACTATTTTGTTTTTATGAAACTGGAATGTAATTTGTACACAAAAAGGTAAAATACTGTACATTTTAAGTGTGTGTCAGTTTTATGTATTTGTATGTATATCCTTAAGTGCAAGGTTAAACTTATTCTTACTGTAAGTCATAGGAAAGAAAGAAAGCAAGAAAGCAAGCAAGAAAAGAAAAGGAAAAGGAAAGGAAAGGAGATTAAAATTCGGGCCAAGCCTTATCCTAAACCCTTACATGCACCTTATCTCATTTAATGGTCTCAACATCCCTATGAGGTAGAGCTATTATTATTATTATTTTGTAGTTGAAGAAATTGAGATACCAAGTGGTTGAGTAACTTGTCCTGCTGGCTTCCCAGGCAATTTGATTCCAGAGTCTGGGCTCCTAACAAGTGCTCTATAGTGCGGTCCAGGCAGGACCTCGAAAGCCTTCCCGCACTTCCTTCAGCAATCAGTCTCTTCCTCTCAGCAACCGCCACACTGTAATTCTTTGCTCAACTATGTGCAGAGATTCCTCCCCCTTCGGGACTGAGCACACCTCAAAAGCAGGACTTGCTCAGCTGCGTGACCTCAACAAAGCCTCGTGGAGTAAAGGGTTCAATCAATTGTTTTTAATTGAATAAATGGATAAAAAAGAAGGGATAAAGAAAAAAGGGAAAAAAAGAGAAACAAAAACAATGAGCAAGAAAAAAACCCAAAACAAAACAAAATATCCTGACACTTGAAGGTCTGACCTAGGCAACTGGAAACTAAATCTCTAAAATGCTCTTCTCTTTCGCAGAAGGATTTGAGGGAAATGAAGAAACTTATCTAAAAATTTGATCAGGTTAAAAGAAAAAGACTACAGTTTCAAAGATTCTGCCTATGGTTTGTTCTGGGCCCTTTGTTCAGGGAAAGCAACTTAGTAATATGTTTTGGGATCAGCAAAGATATAGACAGGGTTTATTGTGGGGGTAAAGAGGTAACTTATCCAGGTAAACTGTTCTGGATAAGAAGGTAACAGGAGTTGGTGGGCCTAAAGCTGGGAGATCAAAAAAGAGCAAAGTCCACAGAAGGGAAAAGAGCAAAAAGCCAGCAAGTTAAACCTTAAGCTAGGGGAAGGTGGGTGTGTGTGTGGCTAGAGGGATGTGTCAGGAATGACCGATAGGTTTTTAGGACAGTGGTGTCGAATGTACAATGTCAAGATGCTGCTTGTGCTGGACTCTTAATTCCCAAACCTTCAATACAAGTCTGCAACCACCACCTTATGTCAGTGGACCTTTAGAGAAAGGAAAGAATAAGGGTCATGTCCTGCATGGGTGAAGCCATACAGAAAATGGCAGCCCTCAGAAGAAAAGGGTGGAAAAGCAGAAGTGGAAAATTCCAGGGAAGCATGAAATCTGAAGAAGAGGTGACAGGGAAGATGCCCCATCCTGTGCCCAGAGGGATGGAGTGCTGCACTTCCCACCTAGCAGGGCACGATAATACTGGAGGGCTTGGGGACAGCTGACACCCCAGGTAGGTAAGAAAGATGTAAGTCCAGCCAAGTGCTAGAGACTGTTACCCACTGTCACCAACCACACTGCCATGAAAACACATCTGTTTCCATGCAGTACAATCACCTCCATGCCACACATCATAATGACACCAATGATCAGGATTTGTGGTTCCCAAATCTCTTTAAAACTCAGTCCAAGCTGGCCCAGAAGCAGAAGTAGTGAGAACGAGAAGAAAGCAGTGAATGTTATCTTGCAACCATGGAAGCCTTCACTAACTAATCTACAGATGAGGTTGTCAATTACCCAATAGCAAACACTAAACTGTGTCCAATAAACAAACTATTGCTTTCTGGGTAGGACAATCTATT
Source organism: Cabassous unicinctus (assembly GCA_029593785.1). Lineage (NCBI taxonomy): Eukaryota > Metazoa > Chordata > Mammalia > Cingulata > Chlamyphoridae > Cabassous > Cabassous unicinctus. The sequence continues at coordinate 5,432 of JAQZBX010018604.1, read as the reverse complement.
CCCACAGGTGCCTTCATCCTGACCTGAGTTCCAAAACACCTGAAGGTGTTTCCCTCATAAACCAAACTTCCTGTAGTGTATCGGACCCTCAGCTTCAGACAGTAAGCCTTTTCTATATGCAATTCTAAATCTTCTGATTCATGTTGCTATTCCAGATAACATACACATGAAAGTGATGTTCCATTAAATGCACTAATTTTAGAATCACTTTAAAATTCTCATACTTTCTCCACCTGTCAAAGGAAAGCAGGGAAACAAAGCAGGCATATATAGTTCAGCAGCTGCCACAGCTGCTCTCTAAAAATTGATACAAGAAGGTGACACAGATTCTCTTGTGACAAGAATTTCTCCTCCCTTTTTTTTTTTTTTAAATACTAAGCCAAAGGCTACCTGGAGTCTCTAAAGATGATCAAACTTGTGCAGCAAAGCCACCTCAACTGTGACGAGGGAGCAACGTCTGGCAGCAGCCAGCAAAATTGAGTTATGTTTTAAACTCACTCCACTTCTCAAGTCTATAGATTCCATTTGTTTGAAATCTTCAGGTAAATTTAAACCTAATCCAACCACATGATAACTCTACGGTGATTATTAAACACTGTATTCAGCTGTACACGTATTACGCAAAGCATCTACAACATCCAGTTTATGTCACCTTTTAAAAAGAACTGTTTTCTACGACTTTGTGCAGAAATCAACATCAGAGGGAGGGAGGCAGGAAGGAAGAAGAAAGACCCTAGGGATGACACACTAAAGGCTGCCTTGCCTGAAACCTAAACAGAGCTTAAAAAGTTGATTTTTTAAATCACAGGTCACTATGAAACGGATGTCCAAGATCTGACTACAATCAGGTCTGTATGACTAAAGACAAACAGGAGCAGAGCCATAATTTAACTCTAGAAGCACCACTTCCCACCCACAGTAAGTTCCTGGCTCCCGGCTTTTAGCACATCTCACGCTGCCTCACAGTAGTCCCAGCTATCTGGCTGTCTTTCACAATCCCAGCCATCAAGGAGAAGTAATGTCTCATTTTGTTTGGTTTGGCTAGTCTTCTCTAAACGACATAGGCTAAGTGCACACATTTTTATTTTCTTGGGTTTGAGCCCCAGCAATATTTGAAACATCATTAAAACACCTTTGATAGAACACAAGGAAGAACTACTCCTATAGTATCCTAAAACTGATCTTGGTTATAAGATTTGGATTGGCACTGAGTCAATCTTACAGTTAGAAATATCTATCCTGGAAAAAAAATCCTTCTATCAAGCTCTTAAATAAAATTCATTTTCTCTACAAAGCCAAGATCATAGTTATCAACTACTAACAACAAATACTAGCATGTTAGATCAGGACTAGGATGAAGCAAGTAAGGTACTCACCTTGGGTGAAAAATTTAAGGGGATGTCAAAAAATCCAGTAAGTAGATAATATTTAATGCAATATTTTAAAATCTCACAATTAAAGCAAAAAAAAAAATGCACAATGAAAAAAAAACTTTTAATAAAAAGAGTATCCATGCTACAAATGCATCACTCACTCTCACATACCTCATCCTAAGATCCTTTCAGATCTGGCCTTTAAAATTCTGGTATTTAGTTCATTTTATTGCACTAAAATAGTGTTTATTTTAATTATTGAGGGATTGGGGTGTGGGGAGGGCATCCCCTTGCAGTTTTTGTTCAAGGAGGATGCTTCACTTGCCTCACCTAGTCCCAGCCCTGCCAACACGTATTAACTCATTTAATACTCCTGGAAACCCTATGAGGTAGCTCTACCATTACTCTTATTTTTAAATGAGTACATACAAAAAGGTTGGCTACTTTGCCCAAGGTCGTAGAGCTAGGGTGGCCAGAGGAGATTTCAAACTAAGCTATCTGGTTCCAGAACCCAAGCTCTTAAAGACAACCATACTGCTTTTCAGAGCTTTGCTTCACTAAGGCATTTAGCATAAATCAATATAGTCCTAGATTTTAAAAAATAAACTATCCAAATAAACTATAATTAAAGATAATTTGGGCCAGTTTGGTCATGAATTCTTTATCACTAATCAATGTCCCACAAAATTTATGTTTTTACATGTTAAACCCACAATGCTCCTGGCACTTTTCTAATGTCCCAGCCATCTACTCTATACAGCCATTCTAACCCTCAGAGTGAGTCAAAAGAGAGGATCTCTGACCCATGACTCAAAGGACAGGATATACAGATTTGAGTCATCTTGAGTATCCAGTATCTGTACTTAGGTTCTGAGATAACCCTGGTACACACCCTCCAAATACTGTAGGCTTTAAGAGGCTACTTGAGCTACAGTGTGAAACATACCTCAGGAAGACTTAATACAAATGATTATCTGCAGGACAATGTTCAGCAAGACTCTTCCTTTAGAAAGAGAGTAAAATATGGAGTAAGCCCACTTCTGCCATACTTAGCCAGATTTTGTACAAAATCATCTGTTTTATCTGAAAACATGTCTACACTGCCCTGAACACCACCACAGCCATGACCAAGAAACCCACAGTCCAGCCCCAGCAGGCACAGGGTCCAGTGTTGGGATGGATTATTATTTTTCACAGTGAAGGGAAAATATGAAAGGACAGGAAAGAAATGGACAGGCTGAAAAAGAATTTAGAAACTATATCATGGGAAGAATGGTTGAAGGAACTAGGGCTAGCTTTCTTGGGAAAAAGAGACAAATTAATTTGTGTTAGTGGTGCTTAGCAACTATTTTCAATTATCTGAAGAGCTAGTGGACTTAATTTTTTTAACTTTTTAAAATTGTAGTTTATTATTCATACATGAATATCTATAAACAATAAGTATATAGTATAAGTTATGAACTTACAAAACAAACATGCATATCATCATACAGGGCTCACATACAGTACCCCAGTACCCCCATCAATACCTTGCATTGTTGTGAAACAATTGTTACAAACTATGAAAAAGCATCATTAAAACATTACTGGAGCCAATGTGGCTCAGTAGTAGAGCACCGGCTTTCCACATACAAGGTCCTGGGTTCAATCCCTGGCCCCGGTACCTCAAAAAACAAAAACATTATGGCTAACTATAGCCAATATCTTACATTTGGTGTATTTTCTCCCAACCCACCTGGTTAATGAATGACACCCTGTGATAGTATTATAAACTTATTATAGTTTATGAGAGAATGTTCTCATATTTGTTCTGTTAACTACAGTCCATCTTCCACCACAGAATTCATTGTGTTATACAGTCCCATGCTTTGTACAAGCCTTTCCAAGTGTATACTCCGTGGCGCACATACTCATCACAGAGTTGTTGTCATCACCTCAGTCAATTGCAGAATGTTTTCATTACTACAAAAGGAAAAATCCCATACCCCGTTATACCCCTCTATTCTTGTTCCTCAAAAATGATATAATATCTTCTTTGCTATTGCTGCAAAAATATTACAATATTACTGTTAACTATAATCCATAAGTTACATTAGTTGTAACTTTCCCATGTAGCACCACATACTTAACACTTTGTAAAGGAAGAACATTCTTATACTATTAACCACAATCTTCATCTACCACCGAAACCACTGTTACACAGTCCCTACATTATTCCCTAACTTTCTTTCAATTGAAATATTACAGACTACTCCTTTCAGCCACAATTACATTTATAAATCAGCAATGTTGGTTATATGCACTATAATGTATTACCATCAACTCTGTTCATTTAAATAAATAAATAAATCTTTTTTTTTAAAAAAAAAGGTCACTTTGCCATAAATTTGAGGATCTGTTTCTGAACACTCAATTCTATTCCACTGGTCAACATATCTATCTTTATGTAGTGGACTTAATTTATGTGACACCAAAAGACTGAAGTTGCACAAAGGATGACAGTTTATAGACTACAGTTTCAATGAGTTTGCTTTCAACTCAGTATAAAGGAAAAGTCATCCAACAATTAGACCTGTCTAGCAATGAAAGAACCTGCCTCCAGAGGAAGCAAGTTGGTTTTCAGTTGCTATTTAAAGGATCCAGCTCAGAATGGCCACTTGGAGAGAATGACTTCCAAAATCCCTTCCAATTCTTCAACATTAAGAAATGGAACAAATAATTAAACATATTAACACAGTCATTGTTATGCATAGTGTTTAGTCCCTAAGAACCCTGAAAAACTAAACAAAACTTTGAGCTCCATGGAAAGGAGATATTGCATTTCATCTTTCTCTAAGCTATATTCTTGATTTTTTAAAATTAAGCCACTGAAGTAATAGAATGTAAAAATCAATCTCCTCACTGGGAAAAATTAATTATTTCCTGAAATGGTATTTGCAGTTACCATTTAAGTAAAGAGATGCTTATATATGCAATCAATATTTTATAGCTTTTGTGCAAATTACATTGGCTATTCTTATCAAGATCTACTGGTGTCACATAGACAAAAAAAATACAGAATCAGCATATCAGAAATTATAAAAACAAAGTAAATAAAAAAATCAGATATGACAGCAGCCCAGAACAGTAAAAGACCTTGAAGTAATCTATCCAACCAAACAGATAAATTTAGAAAACTGTCCATCTTGGTGTCACAATTTTAAAAAACCAATTATGGATTCAGGGAGTCTTCAAAGAGATGTATTTTTATTTGGACAAGGTTGTACACAGTAGAAGTTCAAGGAAAAGTAGAACACCACAATCAATAGGGGGTTTTAAATCAGAGCTTATAGCATCTGCTGGGTAGCCCACCACTCACCCCCACCCCATTCATTCAAAGCACCATATTTACTCGGGAAGACTTTTTTTAAAAGATTTATTTTATTTATTTATTTCTCCCCAACCCCTTGTTGTTTGCACTTGCTGTGTGTCTGTTCATCTTCCTTGTTTCTTTAGGAGGCACCTGAAACCAAACCCAGGATCTCTGATATGGGAGGGAGGCACCTCATCGCTTGAGCCACCTCCATTCCCTGATTTGTAGTGTCCCTCATCATATTTTTCTTCTTGTGTCTCTTGTTGCATCATCTTGTTGTGTCAGCTTGCCATGCCTGCCCATCGCACCAGATCGCTGTCTTCTTTAGGAGGCACACCGGGAACCAAACCAGCGACCTCTCATGTGGTAGGCAGGAGCTCAATCGCTTGAGCCACATCTGCTTCCCTTAGGAAGATTTTAAATAAAATCAAAACATTATGTCTCGGGAAGCGGGTGTGGCTCAGTGGATAGAGCCCCCGTTTACCACATGGGAGGCCCGGGTTCGCGTCCCGAGGCCTCCTTGTGAGGGCACGCCGGCCTGAGCGGTGCGGTGGGCTGATGCAGCAACCTCACGGCAGGAAGCGGGTGTGGCGCAATGGATAGCGCACCCGTTTACTATATGAGAGACCCCGGGTTCGCTTCCCGGGACCTCCTTGTAAGGGCAGGCCGGCTCGCGCGGTGCCGTGGGCTGATGCGGCAAGACCTCA
>JAQZBX010018603.1:0-34481 GCA_029593785.1 Cabassous unicinctus | reverse complement strand
GGGGAAAAATATAACAAATGTAAGATACGGACTATACTTAGTAGTAATACTTTGATGATGCTCTTTCATAATTTCTTACAAATGCTTCACAACAATGCAAGGTATTTGGGTGGAGTGATGAATGGGATCTTTGTATGACATAGTCCTTACCTGGCACAGGCATCCCTTCCATAAAATAAAAGAAAGAACAAAAAAGATGATTGGTAATTAGTAATGAGAAGGTGTAAAAAGCAGAGGGATCTGGCTTCAAACCCTGACTTTGGCATTTAGTAGTCAGTCATTTGCTTTGATTTAGAGCAAGTGACAACCTCTATAAGCCTCAGTTTCCTAATGATAGTGTCTGCCTCAAACTGGCTCTGTTAGAATTCTGAGAGATTATCAACATAAAATGTCTGGTATGTGGTAAGTGCTTGGCAATCATTATCTGTGAATGAAACTCAGGAGAATTTGCTCTTTGCCACTGCTCCTAACCATGGGTCTTTCTTCTACAGGAATTCTGTCTGAAAATTGAATATACCATATAAGCATGGCCATTTCCTAGCCATAGAGCACACTACAATGTACATTTTTTTATATCTTAGAACAGCTTTCAGAAATAGGTCTTAATCATTCAAACAATTTCACAACAAGCAGTTTGCATGAAGAAATGAAATAGCTTGCTAGATACCATGCAGCTAGTTTGGGACAAGGCCAGTTATCCTCTGCGAGGTATGAAAAATCATTTTCATTGTAAGGGACACAAAATAGAAAGAGCAAAGTATATTAAAGGACCTTAACTCCATGGATTGTGATATGTGCTGCCACTGGACTTTCCCATTCCCTGGTGTTCTGCTTCTTCATCTGCACAATCAGCCTTGAATTAGGTCAACTTGAATGGCATTTCTGGATCTCACATCTTAGATTCTGGGATTATCTTCATGTTTGAAATATGTTGTTGTTTGAATTCTCCAAAGCTCTTTCTAGAACATGTCTGGAAGTCTGGAAGCCCATGTTCATTTCAGTTTTACTTCTCTGGTTAGTCTGAGAAAGACCAACGAGTTGTGAATCAGTGAGGCTTACCATAGTCAAACTCCCCTACTTGAGCCAAAATCCTCAGAAAGGCAAAGAAATATTTTGGCTACCTGGGAATGCTCCACATTAAGCTTTCTTTACCCACACGTTCCATGGTTTTCTACAATGAGGCTCCCTTAGGGCCCTAAAGCTGGATTTGGATTTGGATTTGGATTTAGGGAGGGAGATTGCACATATCATCCACTAAGTGTCTGAAATATTAACATCACCAAGCACAGTTATCCCCTTAGACTGACAACTCTCAATCCTCACTGTCACAGCTTACCTAAGGCCCTTATTAGATGTAATAGCTCCCTAAGTGGTTTTCATGCCACAGTATCACCCCATTCTAATTCATCCCTCTGAATTTTTCCCCAGTTTGGTTTTCTAAAATATTGAATTGATAATTTCATGCCCTAACTTTAAAATACTTAAAAGTCTCTCCATTGTCTGGGGCAGAACAGTCCTTTGGTGTACGGAAAGAAAATATTATAACTTCTGTGTGTGTTGAGTCTTCATCAACTTTTTAAAATCTCTACATTGGCTTATAGTGTATACATAATTAACAGAGTAGTACATACATATAAATAATTTATAAATATAAATATGCATATATGAGGGTTATATATTTTAAATTTCTTACGGATAGTCATGTATAATCAAGAGTTTGGAGATCATTGTTTTAAAGGATAAAGTAAAACTTATTAGCTTTGTCTAAGACCTTCAAATGTCTATACCCCTATGTCCTTTCTACTGGCATCCCCTCACTTCCTCAGACTCTGACTGCACCCATCTGCCCGCCCAGTCCCTGCCCCACCCGCAGCACATGCTCCCTTCTGCGCAGTTGCCCTGCTCAAGTTCCTCAAAGTAAAATCTTCCTGCCTAAGGCTAAGTTTAAAATGTTGCTTATCTTTGAAGCCTTTCTTAACTGCTTCTTGTCCCAGAACTCAGCATTACAGATAAAATTAACATCTTGTGCTGTGATTCCTTGACATTCTGTTTGTTCCTGTATGACAGCGATTTTCATGTTCACTTTTCTAATGATAAGTTGTGTATGTGTCTTCTTGATGAGGCCGTGGGTGCCTTCAAGGCAGGAACTCCATCTTACCCATCTTTGTACCTAACACCTAGAGCATGTTGGAAGTCAATAAATGGGGTTAGAGTTGTTTTAAATTTTCAGAGTTCTGGCAGAGAGGGAGTTAAGGGTATAAAGAATAAAACCAGCTCAGTGAGTAAAGTCTCTATTGGTATTTCAAAACTTAGCTCAATTTCCCTGCCCTGCTTTTCCTTGTAGCTCAGACTGCTTCAGTGAAGAGGATACTCTGGAAAAGCAAGTGTGTCCTTTCTTTTCATTTAGCTTTGAGGCAGCATGAAGGTTAAATCCTGCCCATCTCAAGATCATTTGATTCCCTATGAAATGTGCAGCAACTTTAGGGCTTTGGAGACTGTGCAGTTTATGGAGGAGGATACTGTGCTTGTCAGACTGTTCAGAGTGGAGGGTCTGAGACTGAAACAGAAAGAAATGCGTTGAAGCTTTATATTAAAAGGCTGTAAACAAGTCTTTCTTACAAATGAGAAGCTCCTCTGCAAGTCACAGGCGACAATGGCAAATGCTAGATATAATTGTTTTCTTTCTTTCCTTCAACATATGAGCACTCCTCACCTACACTGTGTCCAGCACTGTGCTAGGTGCTAGGAGAGAGTGCTGTATAATTTCAGTCCTTGTCCTTGACGATAGTGGAGAGCCATGTAAACAGTCAGCAGGAACAATGAAAGTCTGAGAAACTGTCAAAGCTGTTCAGAGCAGCTTTATCCATAATAGTGAAAAACTGGAAACAAACCAAGATGTGCTCATTAAGTGAAAGGTTAAAGAAACTGTGGTATATTGATATCATGGAATTTTATTCAGCAATAAACAACGAGCTGGTCATGTGTACTGATAAACACAACTGCTTGGATCAATCTCCAGAGAGTTATGCTGAATGAAAAGGTCAATACCAAAAGTTTACAAATAGTATTTTCCCATTTATAAGACATTGTTGAAATGACAAAATTATAGAAATGCGGAAGAGATTAGTGGTTGCCAGATGTTAAGAATGAAGGGGAAGGGGATGAGGTAAGAAGGAAGTAGGTGTGGTTACAAAAGGGCAACACAAGGATCCTTGTGATGAATATCAAGGTCAATATCCTGGTCATGAATATTTTACTATATTTTCTTTTCAATTAATTTTTATTTACAAACACTGTGTATCCATTAAGTAAAAATTTCCCCTCCCTCCTAGCCCCATTCCCTGGTAATCCCTAATCTACCTTATGGCACAGCAAATTTGCTACTTCTAAATATCTCTTATAAGTGATATTATACAATATGTCTCCTTGTGTCCCTTGCTTACTTCATTCACCATAATATTTTCAAGGCTCTTCCATGTTGCAGCACATCTCAGAACTTCATTCTTTCTTATGACCAAATGATATTCCACTGCCTGTATGTACCATATTTTGTTTATCCATTCATCTGTTGATGGACACTGGGTGGTTTCCTCCTTTTGGGTATTGTGAATAGTGTTGCTATAAACATTGGTATACAATCATCTTTTTGAGATCTTGTTTTCACTTTCTTTGGGTATGCACTTAGGAGTGGAAATGCTGGGTCATATGGTAATACTAAATTTAACTTTTTGAGGAACTATCATATTGCTTTCCACCATGGAGGCACCATTTTACATTCCCACCAACAGTACATGTTTTAGTTTGCTAAAGGTTGCCAGGATTTTACAATGAGGATATACTAACTTATAAGCTTACAGTTCAGATGCTGTGAAGATGTCCAAATCAAGGATTCATCAGGCAATGCTTTTCTCCCTGAGGACTGGCTGATGGTGGTCCTGGATTCATCTCACATGGTGGGGCACAATGGTGGCATCTGCCAACCTCGGTCTCTCCTCCAGGCCTTGTTGCTTTCAGCTTCTGGCTTCCAGGACCTTCTCTCTTGGTTTCTGGGTTACTCTTTGTCTCTGTAGCTTTTTCCTGTTTACGAGTTATGATTACTTATTTCTCCATTTATAAAGGACTCCAGTAAGAGGATTAAGACCCACCTTGGGTCACACAATCTAATCAAAGGCCCTTAACTGAAGTAATTTAATCAAAAGGTCCTACCTACAATAGGTTTGCACATATGACAATGGATTAGCTTTAAGAACAGGATTTTCTGGGGTCCACAAAAGCTTCAGTCTGTTCAGTGTAAACAAACAAACAAAAATTCCCAAAATGACAGCTGTAAATCTTGCATTGTCACTAATTACCTTAAAGGTAACTGATTTAAACTCTACAACAAAAGGCAGAGATTGGCAGAATGGATAAAGAAGCATGATCCAACTATATGCTGCTACAGGAGACTCGTTTTAGATCCCAAGACAGAGGCTGAAAGTGAAAGGAAGGGAAAAAATACCCCACGCAAACTGTAACCAAAAGAGAGCTGGGGTAACTAAACTAATATCAGACAAAATATACACTAAGATAAATCTGTTATGAGAGTCAAAGAACATTGTATATCGATAAAAGGGTCAATTCAGATGAAGGTATAATAACAATAATAAACATAAAGACACCTATTAATAGGGCTTCAAAATATATGAAGCCAATATTGACAGAATTGAAGGGAGAAATAGGCAATTCTATAATAATAGTTGGAGATTTCAATACATCACTTTTAATACTGGATAAAATATGTAGACAGAGATCAGCAAGGAAAGAGAGACCTTGAGCAACACTAAAAACCTAGAGGGAACAGACATACTGAGAACACTTAGCAGAATACACATTCTTTTCATTCTCCATCATGAACCATATGTTAGGGCATAAGAGAAGTTTCAATAAATTTAAAAATATTGAAATCATAAAAAGTAACATTTCCACAATGGAATGAAGCCAGAAATCAATAATAGAAGGACAACTGGAAAATTTACAAATATGTGGAAATTAAATGGTGCATGCTTAAATAACCAATGGATTAAAGAAAAAATCACAAGGGAAATTAGAAAATACTTAGAGATGAATGAAAACAAAAAAAAAAGTATACCAAAGTTATGGGCTGCAGTGAAGGCAGTGCTTAGAGGAAAATTTATAGCTATGAATGGATACATAAAAAAGAAGAATTCTCCAATCAATAACCTAACTTTACATCTCAAGGAACTATAAAAGAAGAGCAAAGTAAACCCAAAGTTGCACAAGGAAGGAATAATTAAGATTATATGAAAGGTAAATGAATAGATAAATGACTGAGTCAACAACATTAAAGTTGGTCTTTGAAGAAAAATTAATAAAATGGACAAAGCTTTAGCTGAGCCAACAAGAAGAAAAGATGAAAGACAGAAATAAAATGGAGCATAAGAGAATAGTACAAAACTAACAATTAGATAATCTAGATGAAATGGAAAAATTCCTAGAAACACACAATTTTCCTAATCTGACTCAAGAATAAATAGAAAACATAAACAAAACTCTAACAAGTACAGAGATTGAATCAACAATCAAAAACTTTCCACCAAAGTAAAGTCCAGGATTAGATGGTTTCACTGTTAGTTCTACAAAACAGCTAAAGAACAATTAACACCAATCTTCTCAAACTTTGTGAAAGAATTCAAAAATGAGGGAACACTTCCTAATTCATTCTATGAAGCCAGCATTACCCTGATACCTATGGATCAATTTCCCTTATGAATATAAATGAAAAAATCCTTAACAAAGCAGTAGCAAACCAAATCAAACAGCATATTAAAAAGATTATATACCATGACCAAGTGGGATTCATCCCAGGAATGCAAGGGTAGTAAAACATATATAATTCAATCAGTGCAGTATAACACATAAATAGAATGAAGGAAAAAAAAGAATTGATAATCTCAATAGACATAGAAAAGGCATTTAGACCCACACATTGACAGCCAATTGATATTTGACAAAGATGTCAAATACATGCAATGGGAAAAGATCAGTCTCTTCAGTAAATGGTCTTGAGAAAACCAGATATCCACATGCAAAAGAATGTAGTTGTATAAAAACTAACTGAAACTGGATCAAGGATTTAAATATAAGAGCTAAAACCATAAAACTCTTAGAAGATAACACAAGGGTAAATTACTATAGTTTTTAAAAACTGGGGAAGATTGGATAAAGAATACATGGGATCACTCTATTATTTTTTACAACTACAATTATCTCAAAACAAAAAGTTTAATTTAATTAAAAACACAATACTTATATTAGAAAGGAAGAAAGGGCTAAAATCAATTACCTAAGTTTCAAACTAAGAAAATTTTAAAAAGAATACCAAAATGAGCCCAAACTAAGTTGTAGGAAAGAAATAACAGAAATAAGAGTAGAAATAAATGAAAGCAGGAAATAATAAGAAAATTAGCAAAACTAAAATTTAATTTTTAAAAAGATAAACAACACTACACTAACCATCCCCCTGTAGACTAAGGCAAGAAAAAAGAAAGAAAAAACATGCACCAATTTCATGAGTAAAGGAGGGATTTTCATTACAAATTCTATAGACATTAAAAGGATAATAAGAATATAATATGAATACCTTTATGCTGACAGATTCAACAGTTTTGATAAATGGAAAATGTCCTTGAATACAACTCAAAAAACTGATTCAAGAACTAAGAGAAAACTTGAATAGTCTTATATTTACATTTTAAATATTCCCATTATCGAAGGCATTTATACACCAAAAAATAACCCTCTATTCCAGATGGTTTCAGATGTGAATTGTATTAAAAATTCAAGAAAGAATTAACACCAATATACCACAGACTTTTTCAGAAAGTTAGGAAGGCAGTATCGAAATGATTCTGTGAGGTTAATACAACCTTAATATGAAAACATGACAATGACACTACAAATAAAGAAAATCATGGACCAGGATCCCTCATAAACATAGACACAAAATTTTTTAACTAGATATTATCATAATTAAATCCAACAAAGCATAAAAGTATAATAAAACAAGAACAGTTAATTTACATTACAAAAATGCAAAATTGAAATAGTACTTTACTATATTAACAGAATAAAGAAAAACATATGTGACTATTTCATATGTTCAAATTCAACACCCATTCATAATAAAACTATGAGAAAACTGGAATAGCAGGGGCATTACTCCAAAACATATAAATAACATTACACTTAACAGTGATAGACTGAAAGCTTACCGCTTAATTTCAGGAACAAAATCTGGAAGCTCACTTTCTCCATTTCCATTCAATGCTGTTTTGGAAACTCTAGTAATTGGAATATGGAAAGTAAAAGCAATAAAACGTATAAAGGTCAGAAATAAAGAACTAAACTGCCCTTTTTGGAGGTGTCATTATTGCTTATATCAAATAACCAATAAATCTGCAAAGCTTTATAACTAATGAGTGAATTTAACAAGGTTGCAGTAAAAAAGGTTAATATACAAAAACATTTTGCATTTGCATATATAAGCAACAAATAAATAGAAAAGAAAATGTTTTAAAAATCCACACTACCTAAAATACTTAGAAAATATGTAATAAAAATAAACCAAGATCTCCATACAGAAAAGTACAAAACATTGTTGAAAGAAATTAAAGACAATCTAGGTAAATGGAGGTATATCATGCTCATGAGTTGGAAGATGTCACTTCTCCAGAAAATGATCTAAATATTCAATGCAATTCTATTCAAAATCCCAGCAGGCTCTCTGTAGAATTTGACAAGAACTTTCCATTCATTTGGAAATGCGAGGACTATAATAGCCTAAGAATTTTTTAAAAAGAACAAAAGTTAGAATAATCACCATACCTGACTTCAAGCCCAAAAGCTAAAGTAATCAAGATACTGTTATTGGCACAAGGTTAGACAAATAGAACAACGGAACAAAATTGAGAGATCGGAAACAGACCCACACATATTTGTTTAAATGATTTTTGACAAAGATGCCAATATAATTCAATAGCAAAAGGAAAGTCTTTTCAATAAATGTTGCTAAAACAATTAGATTTCTTTATGGATTTTTAAAAACTGATCTTTACCTCATGCCATGCATTGGAAATTAATCATAGACTTGAATGTAAAACCCCAAATTATAAAACTTCTAGAGAATCTATCTGGAACCTGGGTCTCCAAAGATTTCTTAGAACACAAAAATCATGAACCATAAAAAGAATTGATAAAGTGAACTTAATCAAAACTTAAAATGTTTGCTCCTAGCAAACATTTTGTTTTATTTTGTTAATAAAACAAAAAGGCAAACCCCTGACTGAGAGATATTATTCAAACACATATATCAGACAAAGGACATGTATCCAAAAGATATAAATAACTCTTATAACTCAAAAATGAAAATGTGAACAACCCAATAAAATGGGCAAAAGAGTTGTACACACACTTCACAAAAGGATATACAATTGGCCAATAAGCACTTCACTTGAAAACATCATTAGTCAAAATCAGTCATCAGGAAAAGAAATTACACACCTTTTGGAATGACTACAGTTAAATAAAGACTGAGAGAAAAAAAAGTGTCGTGAGCATGAGCATGTCTCATTATTTGCTGGTGGGAATTATAGCCTATTATGGAAGATGCGTCATTGTAGAAAGAGGAAAAGTTAAAAATCTCCAAAGATCTTTTCACAGAGAAATGATTAAAAAGGAAGTTCCCCTTATATCTCAGTTAAAATGTGATTTCTTCTGTTAAGCTTTCATTTGTTTGTCATTCATCTCTTTCACAAAGCTAGACAAAGTATTCTGTCATTCTAGTTTTTGAACACCTATCTGTCATGAACTTGGCAAACACTGGAGTTAAGTAGCTAAGACAGTCCCAGTCCTCTTGGAGCTTAGAATCTTTGTGATTTCAGAATACTTTGTTGATATTTCTATTAGAGCATGTTTGCAATATTTCACATTTAGCATATAAGTCCATCTTCCTCACTAGGTTGCTAGTTGACTGGAAAAGGTTTTATGTCTTTTTATATTCCACAGTACCCAGCATAGTGCTTGGCACAGAGAAGGTGGAGGGAGAGAGGAGGGAGGAGGGAGGGAGGGAGAAAGGGAGGGAGGGAAAGGAAGGATATAGAAGATAGGAGAGAAGAAAGAAGACACGTTTACAGCCCATTTTGTTTAGTCTTCATTTTATCTACTTTGATATTTCCCAGAATCAGAGGTAAACAACATTTCTATAAAATACTATGAAGCTAGCACAGTCTAAAGAAAAACAAATCCATCTTCCAAAAGCTAACACTGGGTTCACATTCAAATAATTATTCAGCTAATTTGACATTTATCTGGAAAACTGGCTACCAATCTGAAAGTCTGTTCAGAAAGTATTAGCAGTTATTTCACAGGGATTTTCACAAGTGTTTATTTGTGCCTGTGTGTGTGAAATTCCTGCTGTAAAGCTGGTTTGGGGGCCAGATTTCAAAGTCAATCTGTTCCACGTGCAACATCCCAGCTAGGTCAACGTCTTCCCAAACCAGCTTCGCAGCCAAACCCTCAAGTTAACATAGCTAATTTGCTTCGGCTGAACAACTGCCTTAGTCACCTCTCAGCCTCCAAAATCGCAGCTAGCAGTATGGACCGCCTGTGGATTCCATCCCACCATTGGTACAACAAACTGAATGTCTGAGGCCATCTTGTGAGGCCCCTCTTAACACTCCCAGAAAGGTTTTCTTTCCTTGATGTGCTGGAATTAAGAAGAGAGAGAAAACGTCATTCTGTAGCACATTACTAACCACTTAATTGAGGTTATTTTTACCATGTTGTCTCCAAGTTACAGTCATATCATACCTTGAAATGGAAAGGGTCAGACTGTCACTACTTCAGAAATCAAGAAATAAAAAGAAAATAATTGTAATAATAAACACCATTTACATTATAGTATCCTGACTATATATACAGATTTAAGATAAATTCATATGAATAAAATTAGTATATGCATTATCCAAATGAAGAAAGTGAAGATAAGTGAGAAGAGAAGAATTTAAGTCATACAAGTATTACAATTTGGAGCTGTAAGAGGCCTTCAAGATCTAGTTAAACCCCCTTTAAAAATGAGGAAAGATCCTTAAAGGAAATAATAAATATTACCATACTACTAAAATATAAAATAAAACATTATCTTTGCTACAGAAATACTAATAATGATTTCACTTGTAAGAGTGACAGGCGAAACTAGTTCCATAGCAAAGGTTGGCCTAAGTTACATCCATTTTTTCTAAAACTTTTGCAGTTATTGTTTCCTCTGCCTGGATAGTTCTTTACTTAGATACTTACATGTATCAATTCCTATGTCCCTGCTCAACAAATATCTTCTCCTCAGTGGTAATTCCCTGACCACCCATTCTACAATAGCAACCCCTGTCACTTTTTATTCCTTCACTGTTTTACTATTTAATAACAAGTATCAGCATCTGAACACCATAATTTTTCATTTCTTTACATCTTTAGTTTCCAAAACCCCACCCCACCCCATGTAGTTTCATGATGGCAGGGACTTTTTCTTACAACTGTATCCCTGGTGCCTCACAGGAGTGCCTGGCATGGATTAAGTACTCGGTAATTATGTGTTGAATTAAGAGATAAATGAGTTTCCTGAGTAGCTCATAAAGGTAAATATTTATCATTATCTTCCAGTTTCATCCTGCACTCTTATATTGTCTATCTCGTTACTCCCATAATCATGCAAACACACAAACATAGGCATCCATGACCTAGACACACACGCACAGTGACCCACGTGTACCAGAAATTTTGTCTCTATCAAATTCAGCAAACACTAAATACCAAGATCCCTGCTAGGTTCTGTTCATTTGGGTACAGTGTGTTATTTAGGGAAGATGTGGTCTTTCCTTTGAGGAACCCACTGTCATGGTATAATGAAGAAGGAGATAACCTCCTCTGATTTGGGGTGGACCATCATTGGCTGTTTAACTCTAAAGAGGCCATAGGAAGATAAACTCTTATAAAGGTATTAACATAGTGCCATAGGAGATCTTGAAAGGAGACCTGGATAGGTCTGTGGAAGAGGTAAATGAGCAGCATTTCAATCAGTAGAGAAGGACAAAGGCATTCCAGATAGGGTAATCTATGCAAGAAATGGCATAAAGGAATAATAATGGCAGGGTATTGTATGAAAATCATATTATTGAACATGTGGGGACAGGAGCACAGAATGAATACGTTTGTTTCAATTGTAGTGAGATGTGAATGTCATTTGCAGACACTGAAAATTTATTCTCTTCTTAATGAGATACCATTGATGGTTTTGACTATGGGAGAAACATTAAATAACAATTTAAAAGTAGTTACTTAATACCAGGCATTATTCTAAGAAATTTGGTATGCATAATCTTGTTTAATCGTTTCAAGAAATCTGAGAATAAGATTGTAGAGTTGAGGAAAAAATACTCAGAGAAGATAAATAACCTGAAAAGGACAAAAGATTTTGAAAGTATAGGAAGTACTTTTAAAAGAGGTCTCCTGATTTCAGGTTCAGTATTGGATCCACTCCACCTACCCTGATTAAACCTGCAATTTAAAGCATTACTGTGGAGACATTATTTATGATCAAATATAGTGAGAAAAAAATCCAGTTATGGAGTTCATTTAGGACTCTTCTGTATAAAAAGACAAAAGAAACCATGCAATAATGACGGCCTGAACTAAAACAGGGTAATGGAAATAAAAGGACAGATGGGATAGGTAGTGAGGTTATTACACAGACCACTGGACAATTGGGTATTTCCCCTCTGGGGTAGTTCAATTTTGAAGTAGGAAATCAAAGTAAATTGCATTTAATTATTATTTATTTTGTCAAGTAGCTTAAGGGAAGGAAAATTAAAATAGCAATAGAATATAAAAGCAAGGTGCCAAGAAAGAATTTTAAAGGAATTGGACACTATAATTTGTCTCCTTCTTTATCCTTTTTTAAAGAAGAGATATAAAAGATTTCAGTGTTTTTAGGTTTTCAAATCCACCCACTTACACCTGTTCAGAAACATCTGTTTTCTTGTAAAATGGGAACTGCAAAAAATAAAAAGGCCAGCTAATAATAACATATGGTGAAGAGAAAAAACTTTTTTGTTAGTTTATTTAGTTTTATTTTGTTTTTCTAGGCTAAAAAAAAGGTAATTTTTAGAATGATATGTTTTTAGAACTATTCTGCACATTGTTGGCTAAACCTAGCCATGGATATTTGGGTCTCCACAACATGTTTGAATTCCTATTACCTCCTATTTGTTAATGTGGTTAGTGCATCCATTATTTCCATATAGTTTTATAGGTATGTGGGTATTCTGAGAATTTCAAGTCTCTGTTTTTATTTATTAAGATTTGGTTATATATAGAATAAATTACATTATCTCAGAATACAGTCAAAAGTGTTGACATCTTTTATTTTAGGTCTGTAAAGATCCTAGCAACTCTATATAAACTGTAATCTTGGACAAAAATAAGCATTCCCAGGGAATACCTTGCTAAGAAGTTGATACATGTGATCTGAGAAATGAATGCAGAAGACAGCCATGCCAATCTCAGAAAGTGATTGTTCCAGCCAAAGTTAATAATAAGGGTAAAGATCCTGGGACCAGAATAAGCCTGGAATTTTCAAGGCATAAAGTGCAGTGTGGCTGTACTAGAGGATGAGGTGAAAAAAGCAACGGGAGGGAAGGCTGGGAAGGATAGCAGACACAAGAACATGCTTGCCAGGGAGGTCATGTAAGAAAGTTTTTTGTTTTTTTTTCTAGTTACAGTAGGAATTCATTCTATGCAAGAGAATATTAAATTCAACTTGGATTTTAAAAAGTATACCTTGACAACTCTGTCAAAAATGGACATAGGTGGACAGGGGTAGAACAACAGTCCAAGTAAGAAATGACTGAAGTCTTGGACTGCAAGGAGCAGGTAGAGATGATGGGAAGTGCTAATATTGATACAGTGGCAATATAAGCATATGGGTTCATGAATTCACAAGGAGTTTGTTTCTCAATTCATAATCATTTGGCCTAATCATATATTGTGCATATTTTTTTCTTTTAAAGAGGTGAAAAATAATATGTGATTTTAAAAATAATGATGAGATTAATGAACTATTTAAAGTACAGTTAAAACCAGAATCTCCGCATTCTGTACACAATGGTTTTTAGCTCCAGGTTTTCCCTAGATTGTAATAAAGCCCTTCTACCCATAAAAGAGCATTCACAACATAACATTCACATCGAATATAGTTGTTCATTTATGTGATTTATTCTTTATAAAATGTTCTCAATTTAATATTGTGCTATTTATCTGCTTTTAAATTCACTGAATTGTGTTATTTAAGCAGAAATTTTATTTAAGGATGTGTTATGTGTGTATATATATGTACATATATGAATTTCTACAGAAACAGGTCATTATAAATAAAGGAATTTTAAGGCCTCATTTATTTCCTATTACATGCAACTTAGGTTATGGCTTTTTGTGTGCATCAGCTAATTATAGCTGAACCATCTGATAGTACCCATGGCCAATGCTTTCAAATGAAGTTTAGTAAAATTAAATGAAATTTCTAGAGAAATGCCTGTTTATTTAGAATTGTGCAAACAGTTTATATTTTCTGCTGAAGCATTCTCAGACTCAAGTACTGCTTGTGTAATGAGATAGTCTACATTAAATTCCAATAATGGTTTGCTGCCTGATCACCACAATGGTAATTGTGGTAATTTATCACACCTGCCACTGAAGGCACTCTAAGAAATTCACAAAGATCCCCTCATTAATCTACTCATTTACCTCCTTTTTCTCATGAAAGTTCCCAAAGCTACTTGAGAAATTACATAGTAACTACTAGAAGGCAAAGGTTTTGAAGGATTCAGTAAAAAGAAATAGAAGACAGGTGCAGAGGCACAAAGATGGTAAATTTCAGACGAAACTATCTGTAGAACTATCATAATCACATATGTGATAAAATCATGTTTTGTTAAATGTGAATTGCCCTAAACCAATTTGTTCAAGTTCCTCACTTAAGAAGTTGAAGATCCCTGTCTAGTTTCTTGTCTCCTCTTCCTGATCAGAGTTAGAGCAGACTGAAGTCCTGGAAGACCATAGCTTGAAAAGAAATCTTTGTGCTGCTCTAGTGCATATAATTGTATCTTCAAAGACTGGTTCCCATGTAACTAATATTGATTTTATGTTAATAAATAATATACTTTGTATTCTAAAATGTTATTTAATAATTCATTATAAATTGTATTCAATATATTCCTTAAGATATGTTCTTGGTTCTTTCACAAAAACCATTATGATAGCTAGAACATAACAAACAACACATAATTGTTCTTCATTCTTGTGATCTCTTCATACACTATTTTCATCATTAGATTCTCTATTGATTTATAAGCACTTACAGAATACTTTTATTTGACTCACTTTGTGTAATTTGCCCAAAACTCTAATCTTTAAATGAAGCTTTTAAAGATAATACCCTGAAAAAATATTCTGAAACTAAAAATGAATTAACATGAATCCTGATTTAAGAAAACAAAGGAATTACAAGACAGATAACAGAGAGTGATTGTTTTTATTTATAAATAGTTATTCCCATAAAAAAGATATTTAACTTTACAAAAACATTCACTATAGGGTTTGTACAGAAACCACCTTAGATATCCCTGTTTAAGTTACAGATATCCTGTTAAAATATTATTTAAAGTGCACATGATGGGAAATAGGTTTATGCTAGGAAAAGATTTAGGTTCTTAATAAGTATTAGGTTTGGAAGGAGTTGAGAAGCAACAAAGCTTCCTGGGGAAACAGTAGGGAGCAGATGTAACCAATTAATTATGTATATGTCAAATCAAGCATCCTTTCATAGGTGAAGTGGGTTAAGCAGAATAGAATGCTCTCTTAATTAGAAAAGGAGAATCATATTTAAAAATGGCATAAGTAGATAGAGTCCTCTTTCTGAATAAATGGAAGTAGAAAACCTATACAGATTTAAAAATAATGTTGCTTAAATCTGTCTCAGGTTTAGCAGAAAGCATTCCTTATTTTCTATGGAAATTAGAAACTTCTGCAGAAGAAAGCCTACAAGATGACTGAAAACTTAAGTATTTCTTGGGACTGGCCACAAGCCTGGGGATTTTTGGTCCCAAAGAATCTTGATTGTAAAGAGAATATTATAACAAACATCTATGTAGACACTACTCTCATTAAGATTTAACCACTTTAAAACAATGTTATAAAAAATAACTTCTATTAAAAAGCATATTATAGATAGGGTTGAACCTCCTGGGTGCTCTTGATTGCCATGGTCTTCCTTCTCAAGAGGCACTAAATATGCTTAATTTTGCACTTATCAAAGCATTCAGGGTTTCATTTATTTGCTTTCTGTTTGCCTTCATTGAGAATAAACAGCATTGCTTTGTTTGCTTGAATATTTATATAAATGCTATCGTGCTGTACACATATTGCAACTTGGTTTCTTTTTTATTCCTCCTACCAATCCTCCTTTCCCTCATCAAGTCACTAAGAAGTTGGCAAAACAATATTGAGAGACACCTGGCTCCTCCTGCCCACTCCTCCATCTCTTTGGCTACAGGCAGGGATCCAGGGCTTTGCAAGGCCAGGGCCTGTGTCCACACAGAATGAATCTCTCCCCACCCCACCTCTCTTTCCTCACACTGCCTCCTTGGGGAGCTGCCCTAGCCCCCAGGCCCTGTAAGCTCTCCCCAAACCAACACTTGAGAAAGATCATTGAGCCCCTGGTACCAGGATTTGATCCCTGTTGTGGTGGAAAGGCCCAGTAACAGAGTAAGAGACTCAGGGCAGGAAAGGTGGGGAGGCTTTGCTGAAGATGGCCACTATTGTTCACTCATCCACCCATCTGTCCATTCATTCATTTGTGCAATCAGCAGTTATTGAGAACCTACTACCCCAAAAAAGCAACCTTATGTAATCAAAGTATCTTTTAAAAAAATAAAAAAGTATATTATAGGGAAAAAAAGCAACTTGCCTTTTTGCCACAATACGCAAATACATATGGTTTATTCATTTTACATGCCCTTTAGTCTATTACATTATGAATACACTTAATGGTATTCTTCCATTCACCTGTTGAAGAAGATTCAGTTTCTTTTTTATCATAAACAATACAACAATGTGCAGTTCTCTTTATGTCTTTCTAATCATACACAAGTTTCTTTGGAAATTATTTTCACATCTTTAACTTTACTAGGTGTTGCCAAATTGATCTAAATTTGTTTACCACTTTATGCTCCTATCAATATAACAAGCACATATATACACATATTATTGCCAGATTTCTAATTTTTGCATGATATGCATGAAGAATTATTTTGTTTAATATAATGTATCCAGTTTCATATTAAGCATGAACATCTTTCAATAATGATTTGACTATTTAGCTATCCTCTTCTATGAAATCCTTCACCATTTTCTCTTAGATTGTTTTCTTTTTTCTTATAGATTTCTAAGATATAAATGTATTATAAATAAATATACAGTGGCAACAAAAACAGATTTGCGAATCCTTAGTGAAGAATGTGATAAAACCTTAATAAAATACATTAAATAAGATCAAAATATATGGGAAGTTATTTCTTTGTACTGTATGGAAAGACCACACATCATAAAAGCAGCAATTCTTTCCAGAGAAATTTATGAATTCAATGTAATCCCAATAAAACCTAACAGGTCTTTATAAATATCTTTCTGATTCTAAAATTCATACCAAAGAAGAAAGAATCAACAACAGCCAGGAAAACGTTGCAGAAGAAAAACAATTGGAGGGAACTCAGCCACCACTCACGCATCACTCAAGATCCTCTCTGTCTCCCCATCTATTTCTGGAGCTACCTCTGAAGCACCCCACTGTGCATAGGCTCCAACCTGACTGTGCCTCATGTCCTGCCCTTGTTGTACCCTTCTTGCCTCCTGCCTCGGGGCTTCCCATTCAAGCCAAAACATGGGAGTCTGCTCAGCCACAACACACAGATGACACAGACACAGGAGAACAAACATCTCATGTGAACAAATCTAACCCCATACGTCCCCTATATGAAATGACCTGACACTCAAAGCATACTTCTTATTTGAAGATATACTACATATCCAGCAATCAGTTGCCCTTAAGGGCTTACCCTCTTCCCTTGCTTCACTCCTATTGTCTCTCACTTCTCCCTAGGATTGCACTTCTCAAAAAAGTAGTAGCATATAAGCTTTCTAATTTAGGCTTTGACTTAGGAAACTCACATTAAGACCGAGAAACCTACCTTTAAGATTGCTAGAGTTTATAATACTGGTTATTAAGACAGTATGATTCCTTATTTCAAAACTTATTACAAAGCTACAGTAATCAAAACAGAGTGATAATAGCACAAGGACAGACATATAGACCAATGGAATGGAACTGAGAGTTCAGAAATAAACTCGCACATCTCTGGCCACCTGATTTTTGACAAGTGTGCCAAGTACATCAATTGGGGAGAGAGTGATCTCTTCAAAAAATGGTGTTGGGAAAACTGGATATCCACATGTAAAATGTTGGACTGTTGGCATTCTGCTTGCTGTGCCAAACTATCGATCAGAATAAGAGACATCTAAGAGATGTCAACCCAATCCAATACAGCTTTTGGGGTCACCAGCAAAAGCACAACTCACACAGGCTCTGATGGAAAAAACATTTACTCACAAACAGAAGAGACAGAGCAAGGCCAGTTCCACTAGTGGGCATCGTTCCCCGATGGCCAGTGGGACTCAATCCACTATTTGTTGCTAGCAGCTGCTGTGATCAGTGCACATCCCTCTTGTGTGAGTGTGCTATATGGAGGAATACTGCAGTGGAGGAGCCCCACTCCCTCCCTGCCAGGGACAGATATACCACTGGGCTACAAGCCAGATGTCATAAAACATTCTCACCTTAGTCAGACAGTCTCCTGTCAATATTTACATATGCTTGGGGCAATAGAGGAAGGAATGTACAGACAGTCCCCTTATCTACTAGGGAATTGTTTTTTTTATCTCAACAGGCCAACACATCTGGTCCTGAGAATACTATGTATTTGTGGGTCACAGAGAAGGTGGCAGGCTGCACTTGGACCAGCCCCTACAGCAGAAAAGAATGAAAGTGGTCTCCTATCTCACACCATATATAAAAATCAACTCTAAATGGATGAACAACCTAAATATAAGAGCTAAAACCATAAAACTTTTAGAAAAAATCATAAGGAATTATCTTCAGGACTTTCTATTAGGCAATAGATTTTGAGAGTTTACATCAAAAGCATAAGCAACAAAAGAAAAAATAGATAATTAGACTTCATCAAATTTTTAAAAATTTGTGCATCAAGAACATTGTCAGGAAAAGTGAAAAGACAACATGCAGAATGGGAAGGACATGCATACTCTAGTTCTGAAAATACAAAACAGTTGCAGCTAAGGAATGGATGACCACAGGAGACAGTAAACAGGTTTTCCCTCCCATGGGAAAGGGCCAGTATATCTCTAGAAATGTCTTGATGGAATTTGGATTGCTTGGCCATATAACATGCATTCTCCATGACAAGCCTAGGTCTTGGGAAGAAATAAGAGGTGAATTTTTCCCCCCAAATGAGGTCCACTATGGTCACTGAGAATGAGCTCTCAGCCTATGTATGCAAACTGACAAATACTAGTATTGCTCTGCAAATAGGGTGTCCACACACTGCCCAGGCAACACCAGGCACAACCTACCCACTGCTGCCTCTTTCTCCTCAGTCCCCTGTCAAGTTCTGGAATTCATTCAAGGTGAATGAGTCTGTGTTATGAAGCACTCCTGTGGCTATGGCCTATTCCATTAACCACGTGTGGAAGGTCCAGGACCAACTCCAGGAAGGCTCACATTTCAGAAGTGACTGGAAGAGCAAATATCCATTTAAGACAGTGGTTTTCTAGCTCTCTTGAGCACCAAGCATTTTTGTGAGACAGAAGACAATGGGGACAAAGTATTCCTTCTACCCCAATCCCCTCTTGGCCTCCATTGCTCCTTTGTTTATTTTTCTTAAACAAACAAACAAACAAAAGACCAAAGAAGTAGAATAGAGTGACTTGAAACAGATTCACAGAAATATTATAAATTTCTGGGAGGAAGGTTGTATTATTCAATAAATTATAATGAAGCAATTGGTTTCTATATGGAAAAAAGGTGCTTTCTCATACCATACACAAGAAATCAGTTTTGGGTAGATAAAAGACCTTACTAAGAAAATAAAAACTTTAAACTTTAAGAAGAAACTATAGGAAAATATGGAGAATATGACTTTGGAATATGGAAGAATTCCCTGTATTGATATGAGGTGCAAATCCCAAAAAGAATATTGATAATTTTTCCTAGATTAAAATAAAACTCTTGTTCATCAAAGAAAACCATAACAAAGACTGAGGGAAGGTATCTGGAAAATATAAAATAAACAAAGGATTAGTATCCAAAATCCATCTAACTCATCTTGTAAATATCCAAGGAATCTATAAGAAAAAGGAAAACCAAGAGAAGCATGGTTAAGGAAATGAATAGTATTTCACAGAAGAGGATAACTAATAATCAAGTAAGAAACTAAAAGATTCTACTTTTAAAGAATGATCAGGGATATAAAAACTTTATGCTTGGTATTGGCATAAGATTGTTTAGGTGGTTTGATTCTTGATTTTACATGTTACTGTCAGATTTTTAAGTTTTATACAAAATAAGTGAAATTATCTTCCTCTTTTAATAAGCGTGAATATCCTTTAATCCTCACAAAATCCTATAAGGCAAGTATTATTAGTATGTCATTTCATTGATATAGAGACTTAAGTCAAGAAAAGTGAAGTAACTTGCCCAAGTCACATAGCCATAAATTGTCCATATTGGCTATGAAACTAAAGAATTTAGCTCTACACTCTATGATTTATTTAACCATTATGCTATCCTCACTCTCTAAATGAGCACTGATAAAGCGGTTTCTTCTTTCTGTATCTTAGTACCCCTTCCATCTTTATCTTTTCCTACCGGGTTTGTTAGGACAATTGATCTAATGTTAAATGGAAGCTCTAAAGCCAGGCAGCCTTTTTCTAATCCTAACATTAAAGGAAACACATTTAACATGTCAGCCTTAAAAATAACCTTAGTTTTAATATTCTTTTAGAACAGCTGTTAGCATAGAGAATAAGGACAGTGGATCTAGAGCTAGTTACTTGAGATTTAAACTCGAGTTCCTCTCTTTATTCTCTGATATCTAAATTTTTCGTTAATCTGTCCTCTCTTGAAAGTGGAATAAAATAGTACCTACTAAGAAGGGTTATTATAAGAGTTAACTGCATTAATGCAGCTAAAGCCCTTAGAAAAGAGCCTGGAATATACTAAGCACTCATTAATACTATTTGTTATGCTAATATAACATCATTGGCTATACCAGACTGAAGATAAATATGAAATTTATTTATATTTATCATGAATTAATTATATGGTAGGATTTATTTCTTCTATGTTCAAGTTTGCTATTTACCAAACTTTTTCAAGCTTTCTCTGGCCCTCCTTTCTTATATTTAACTAGAATGATCAAGTTCAACTCATTTTCTTTTTGTCCATCCACTGGGTTGGAAGTTGTATATGCTGTTCCTTATCTTCTAGACTTTTTATTTAAAATTTAGCAAGCATATTTTATTTGATGATTCGTAACTTTATCAATCTCTAACTTTATCCTAACCATACAAAGACCTTTGTATACTAAAATCTGACCATCTGCATCATCTTTCACATTATTGTCTTCTATTCAATTCTCACTTGTTTTTGTATTTCCAAAATTAATCCAAACACACACACACACACACACCCATTTAGATTTATCTTCATGTTCACCAATTTCTTTTCTCACTATTCTTTATTGCTTTTCATTCTTTCCTTCTAAGATCAATTTCCTTCTTCCCAAAGTACTGACTTCTCATTTTTCTGTGAGGATTAGTCAGCTGGCTTGAGGATAGAGAATGATCCCTTGTCTCTGACTCCAGGGCAGAACCTTCACCATAGATTTTGTCAAATATTTTTGTTTGTTTCTGAATTTCCATCTGTTATACTATTTACCTACTCCTGAACAGTGCCACACAATAACTATAATTGCTTTAAGGTGGCTTGGCATTGGGTAGGATCTCTATGTGTGTATGTTATATGTGCATATATGCATATTTATCTATGATATTTATTATTCTTACTAGGCTAGGTTATTTTCTCAGATAAAGTTTTAGATTAATGTAGTTATTTTTATTTGGACTTGTGCTTAAATAATAGATCAATTTGGTTAGAATTAACAACTATAAGGTTAGTTCTTGCCTTTCCCATTTGTCAATCTGCTTATATGGTCATAAAAAAAAGTACTTATACCTAAATTCCTACAAATCCCAAATGATTCTTCTTGAGTGTATTTAAATACATTTTATATGTTTGATTTTTATTCTTTATTAAATTTTCCCATTTCTATTTATTCTCTGACTGCTTATTGCCAAGATGCAAAAATTTAAATTTATGGTATTTATTTTGTGATCAGCGACTCTTTGAAGATTTTTCTTAGTTCTAATTGCTTCATCAGTTGATTCTAAAGGTTTTTATGTAAACCTTCACTATTTGGAAGAGAGGATGATTTTCCTCCTTTTGAGATATGTGCACCTCTCCTTTCCCTTTGGTTCAATTCTTGTATTATTTATAATTGCCAGAAAATTTTTGAATAACAGCAGAAATAGTGGTTATGTTTGATTTATTTCTGACTTTAAATGAAATGTTGATGGAGATTTATCATTAAATATGGTGCTGTCTGTAGGTTTGGGATATAAATTCACCTGTATTGTATTCTAATGATTGTTTTAATTTGACTGTTTACAGATACACTTTTTGAAGATTGTGGAGTAAGGCTCTAAAAGATTATTTTACCAAATAATTGACTGTATGCTAAATCTACTTATTAAATCCAAGTCTTTACTACTAATTTATAATGCCTCCTTTATTTATTAGATGATCATATGTATAAGTGTCTACTTCTAGAGTAAATAATTCTTCAATTATTATGCTACTCCACTCATATGCTATAAGCTGAGATTTATTTAATTACATCTCTGGAAATTCGGGGCATTGGTTGAACAATAATATTAGTAACAATAAAATAATAACAATGACAGCTAACACCAAATGAGCGTTTACTTTGTCTCAGGTTCTGAGCTTAGTGTTTTATATGCATCATCTCATGTAATACTCAAAACATTCCAATTTACGTGATTCTACAGATAAGTAAATTGCAACTCAATGATTTAAGTGATTTCTCAGTAGCCCTAAAGCTAATAAGTTGGAAGATTAGAATTTAAACATAAAACTGATGGACTTGGTCAATTATAATAAACGATCAACCATCAACATCCATCACATGGAAGGTTATTTAAAACACAATAGACAATAGAGAGGATCACAGATTTGCCTTTACCTATACCTATAAGTCAATAAAGTTGTGACAAATGCTGTATATTCTTTTAAGTGTATGCTTATTAAAATATTTATGCTTATTTCTAAATTGGAGGTATCATTCAGGTCTTATACATTTGCTTTCATCTCAACTTTTTAGAAACATACCTATAAGTGAAAATATTATTTTTGTATGCATGTATAAAATATGATACCAACTTCTCTGACATTCACCTATCCTCTACTGACAAGAATAAACTCCATTTCTACCCTATGTACTCTGGTTTGAACCTCATTAGTTCATCATTTTAAAATAAGAGGGTTCGCCTAGATATATATGCATCTCTCTAAACACTCATGCATACAGGAATTTATAAATGAAAGTTGTAGCATTGCAAATCAGGTGGAAAAGAACGAGCTAATCAATAAATGACTTTGAATCAACTGGTTATTCATATGGGAAAAAAAAAATTCCTTTTCCACACTGCAGAACATAAATTTCAGAATAAACCCTTGAAAACTAAATTCTCGAAATTTTGGAAGAAAATATTTTTTAATTCAGTATAGGGAAGGATTGTTAAAAATTGGAATTGAAAACAAAAACCTCAAATAAAAAGCTTTGGCTATATTGAAATATAAATATCAATATATAAAATGTGAAAATACATTAAATATATAAAATATAAATATACACATTCACAAATATAAATAACATACATAAATATTAATTATATTGATTATACATATGAGTATATATACATACCAAAGTGAAAACTTGTCAGAGTGGTAGAAAATACTAGTTATCAGTAAGTAAAAGACAAAAGAAATGCAGAATGGGAGAATTTTAAGATAGACTTAAAGAGGCAACTAGAATTCTTCCACACAAAATACATATTTTTTAAATCAGACATTAAGTAGCTACTCTGCTTAATAGATATGGGGTTTCTTTTTTGGGGGTGATAAAAATATTTTGGAACTAGATATAGGTGGTGGTTGCACAACATTGATAATGTACTAAATGCTACTGAATTGTTAACTTTATAATGATTCATTTTATGTTATTTGAACTGAATCTCAACATTAAAAAAAGATTTTAGATGAAAAAAAATCTTGCTTATTTGATCACTGAAACTAGGTGTTATTCCTTTAAGTTAAATTTTACCATAAAAACAGAGAATTGTTTGATTACCAGTTTAAACATAGATGCTAATCATTTTAATGTACTGAATATGAAATGAAAATTTATGACTTTTTAAATCCTGACAAGATCAAGGACAGAAAAAAGTTAAAACATATCGTCTTTGCCAGATGTCTGGAACAGTAAGCCAGAGTGTTGCTTGATAAAATATTATGTACACTTGAGAAAAGTTTTGATTTCCATTGAGACAAAAGTAGATGACTTTTCAAGGTGGTTTATTAATTCCCTGGTGGTTGTAAGTTCCAGGTACAGAAGTTATTGCCATTTTCTCATCTTTTACTTCTTTCACTGTCCTTTTATCACCAATTTACCCTAATCCTCAAAACACAGATAACTATAGAGATAATCCTATTATCTCATTTCCCTCACCTCCTCCAGCAGACTATTTGACACTGAGATAATCTGATATCAGACTGCTCAGAATGAACATCATTTAGGGGACTGGTCTGGAAGCATTGGTTAGAACAGGTGCTCTGGAACCACTCCCTGGCTTCAAATTCTAGTTCCACCTCATATCAACCATGTAACATTGGAGAAATGACTTGAATCCCTGAGTTGTAAAATGAGAATGATGATAGCAATAGTTCTTACCTCCAAGGTTGCTGTGATTTTCTTTTAGAGTTCATGTATTTACAACTGTTTCTGTCATATGGTAAGATCACAGTAAACTTTAGCTATTATTATGATCATCATCATTAGCATAACCTGGAAGCAAATTCAGTTGCCCATTAGGACACCAAATTCTGCTTATATGGAGTCTAACACCTTTTGAATTCTGAATCAGTTCAGGTTCAAGAGAAGAAACTTCATGAGTAGGAGTGATACATGCACACACATAAACACACATTGGTTGACTGACTGATTGACTGCAAGTATTGGCTCTGATGGAATTGTGGGAGCTGAGCAACTTAAATATAAGGCTGCTGTCTTTGTGTCTAGTGCTGAAGCTGAGTCGGAAAGGGAGGTGAAGCAAAGACATATATTGGTTACTCTGGGCCAGATGGTGCATAGGCCCATGCACTGCTGCAGTTCACTCACATTGATACTTACTAGCTGGCTTGTGTGGGCCAGTAGTGGGGTCAGCTGCTGCTTCAATTCCCACCAGATTCTCCTTCAGCTATCTAATTTTTATTCCAGGTTTCTGTTTAGCACACTGATGAAGGGCTCCAGCATCTTACAAGACAACCATATCATTTATGTTGGAGGCTTAAAGGCAATGACAGGTCAATGTGGGTCAAAATACACCATGGGTTCCAGCTACTTCTCATGGGATTTTCCTCACTCTCACCCATTTTACATCCATCTTCCATTTCCAACTTCCTGTTGATTCACTTTGGCCTTCCAGGTCTCATGCAAAAGATGTTTTGTAACCCCCACTAACTGTATTCTTCAATGAAGTGAATTCTGGGAAAGGTAGTCCCAGCTTAGCTAAATTGAGAGAAGACAAATCCTTGTCTTTTTGGTATCCATTTATACCTCTTCTAAACATATTGAGTTTAACTTCCAAATAAAGACAACAGTCAAATCATGCCCACCTAACACAAGGCAACTATCTCTCAGACAATAAAATACATGATAAGACTTTTCCCAAAAGAGAATATAAACTCCCTTCATCTATTTTGGGGTGATGTTCATTCTTCTTCTAACTCGGTCACTCTCTTCCTTTCATATTCTGAAATGTAAATACTGAGATATAAAATTAACTGCTATTAACACAATTTATTGTATATGATAGGGAAATGGTAGAAAGGCATAAGAAAAATAGTTAATATATACACAAATTTATTCATATCAGGGTAAGGAAGAAATACTCATGACTAATATAGTCCATACTTTCGAAACTCATCATATGATTGCAGATGGTATTTATAACCACCTTCTTCCACAACCCATTCCATAGTCCCTTTACTCTCAGGAGCATTCAGCTTGTCATCGTTCCTTGCCAATAGGAGTTCCACATATTCATTCTTGAAGGGCCTGGACCATTAGCAGACCTGACAGTATAGAGCTATTGCAGTTTTTCCATTGACTTTAATCACAGGATATGGGAGCTCTAAAAGCTATCCCAGAGGATCTTCTAGATTATTCCTTTTTATCCCCATTGTGCATTGCATAGTCACAAAATATAAAATACTATATGCATATGTCTTAGTTTGCCAGGGCTGCTATAACAAATACCACAGACTGGTTGACTTAAACAACAGGAATTTATTGTCTCACAGTATGCAAAGCTAAAAGTATAAAATCAAGGTGTCAGCAGGATAATGCTTTCTCTGAAATCTGTAGCATTCTGGTGGTAGCATGCCAGCAATTCATAACTCAATATCTATCTGCCTCTGCCACATGGCCATCTCTCTCTTCTGTTTCCTATTCATTCCTATGTCCATCATTCCTCTGCTTATAAAATAAGGACTCTAGTCATATAGGAATAAGGCCTAGATTGATTCAGTTTAGCCTCACTTTAACTAATAACATCTTCAAAGATCCTATTCACAAATAGATTCACATCCACAGGACCAGAGGTTAGCACTTGAACATATCTCTGTTGGAGGCATGATTCATTCCTTAATAAAAGGATAGCTTGATGACAGAGATAGATGACCGATAGTTATATAGATAGTTGTATGTAGATAGATGATTGATAGATAGGTAGGTAGATAGAGATAGATAGATAGATAGATAGATAGATAGATAGATAGATAGATAGATAGATAGACAGACAGATATTGATATATATATAATATCCAAAAAGGGACTTAGTATAATGATTTGACCTAATGCCATTTTAGGAGCTGGTTACATCATCTATCTAAAGCTATTGTGTACTGCCTGAATTCCACAGGACAGCCAGTAGGGAAAAGAAGATAAGGAGTGGAAGAACAAATCTGAAACTACAAAGAGAAACTAGAAACTACAAGGAGAAAAAGGAAACTATATTAGTCTTGCACCACCTCCAAACTTCTAACGTTGATTCTGCAGGTTTTCTGCAGGATATGCTGATGTCCTTTAATCTGGAGCTAACCATACCCCTGGCCCAGAAATCAGAGAAGATGAAGGATGATCCAAGGAGAGCTGGAACAGATCTTCTCTACACCAGCAAGTTAAGCTATCAGATAAGTGACAGTGGTTCCCTGTACTTACCTTTTGTGCATAAAAGGAACATATTGTTTCTTCACTTCATCCTACCAAATCCCACACAAAATGTCTCTTATGAGCCACACTAACTAGGAAATATACTTGGAACGGAATTCTGGAAAACAGTCTTTCAGTCTGCCTAAATGGACACAATACAAATCCACTACAGATTCCAAGTTAGGAAAAAAAAATTGGATTAGTATGAAAGACTTCCAGTCTTCTAGCATTCTTCTCCAGGGTTTTGTTTTATGTTTTTATCCTCCAAAATCAAAGATGAACTTCTTTTTTAAATATGATAAACAGTCTACTAAGAGTCAGAAGTTCTATGTTCTAGACCTTGTTTTACAACTCTGTAAGTGTGTGACATTCAATAATATACTTATCCATTCTAAGGCTCTGCTTCCCCACCTGTAATTGGGACAAATAAATCCATCCTCTCATTATTCACTCTTTTGTTGATATAAGTAAATGAGATAATGGATGTGAAATGTTCTGTAACCTATAAAGCATAATGTACACACAAGTAATAGAATTCTTAAATCTGTTTTTGCTTTTGTGAGCAACAAAGATGATGTCATCAGAAATACGGAGAATGTAATTGCTCTTAATTCCTTATGTGGTCTCAGCTGAGAACCTTATGACATTTTTCCAACATTTCAACAAGCTGCCTACTTTCCTTGTGAGGCATTTTCTTTCCATGTGGCCAGCAGCAGGAAATGAAATCTATTACATCCCTATGTAGGTGGTTAATTTGTTTGAACTGTCATTTAGCTGGGCCTTCAGTATCTTCCTAATGATCTCCCTGATGCAATGCAGCACAACACTTGCATGTTACCTGTCACCAAAGCAGCTGTTTTCAAAGATGCTATTTGTTTTTAATTCATGGGTTAGTATCCTTCCATACTTTAATGAAAAACACAAAATAAACAGGGCATTCTGTCAGGCACTTAGTATGAAGTTTGTGGTAGGGAGACTGTTGGAATGAGAGGAAACAAAGAGTTACAAATCAATTTTCCTGCCTATGAAAACTTCAGTCTAGTAGGAAAGAACAGATACAGTACCCCCGATGAGATTAGAGGGAGCATACTCTTGGAGTCAAAAGAATGGAGGCTTGGTTCAAGAGCAATTAAGATGGCATGATGAAGACAGACACAATTGAACTGGTCTGTGAAGAATATTCAGGGCTTCACTAAGTGGAGCTGGAATATGTATACTGAAATATGACAAAGGGCAGAGGGGAGAGAAAATATTATGTCTGGAAGGAAAACATGTCACGATCATGGTGAGTGGCAACTAGGATAAATTAAGTGTATGGATTGTGTTTGGCCCACATAGTGGAGGATTGCAAATGGCCACCAAATCAGTTTGAACTTATCCGATGAGCAAAACTGAGTCATGTGAACAGGGCTAGTGATATAATCTCAGGAGTGTTTAAGAGGTTATTCGATTAACCTTGGAGTAAGAGACCAAAGTCTGGGAAAATAATTGAGGTATTAGTGCCTGTATGTGGAAAAAGGCTCATCCAGGATGGAGACAGCGGTCCAAAAGAGGAAAGGATGTGAGCTGCAGATAACAAAGAATAAAATGAAGGCATTGTGTGACATCAGATATATTTCCTTTTAAAGTCATTATCTTTTCCCTTCTGAAGTGAAATATTTTTCCTGCACCAAAAAAGTTGAGGTGTCATTTTTATGCATTGCTGCAGCACCTTTTTGAAATATTACTGTGGAAAAAAATATTAAAGGCAACCATGAAAGAATTAGGAGTCCGTAAATCCTCCATGAGCTTTATCTCTATCATGTCAGCTCTGAAGGAACTGCATTTGGAGGATCCCTTTTTGATAATTGGTGAAATGGAATGCAGCTCAGCTCTGGGAATGGGTTCAGTTCTCCGCAGGTGAGCTGGGTCATCAGTTCACATTTATGGATGACTGCAAACATAATGGCATATTTGAAAGGTGAGTAATTCACCATCTGCTCTCCCAAAATACGACTGAACCACCATTCCAAAGCTGTGTTCACTGATATGTACCATCATCCATGCTTTTCCATTTGACACCAAACTAATACAGCACAAAACAAGCCAGAGGCCAGACTCACTTCTCCTCATTTCATCTTCATCTTTATAATTTCCCAAATATCTCATGCTTTTAAAATTATGTACGCATCCATAATTTTTCACATGCCATATACTTTTCCATTTGCCTAGAGTACTGTAACCACCCACCAAATCTATCTGATCAACTATTATTCTTCCTCATGTACTGCTTCTAGGATTTAGGAAAGATCTGATTTAATCAAAACACTTGAGAAATAGTCATTCACTCCTCTGTTAAATTTATATGAGGTATGTACTTCTAATGTTACATTTCATATACATCTATTAACCTCATATATAAGATTCCATAGCCTGCATTTAATGCAATAACCTATTTCTAACATATTCTATCACCCTGCCCTATGCATCCCTCACCTCATCTTTTTTATCTTCTTCTAACTCATATTGTCTTACTGTGTATGGTCCATTTTTGGTACAAAAATAGGGTATATATAAATGAATTTTTAAAAATGAATAAATAAATACACAACCTCTCCTACTAGCATGTGCAGTTCATGAAGCAACCACTGCCTTTTGCTGACCTTTGAAGTCCCAGAATATAACAGACAAGATGGCATCTAGCAAATGTTCAATCAAATTTGGTTAAAAAAAATCAAACAGTAACTTCTCTTTCAGAGACACTTTTGAATATTATTTAACAAATAAATTTGCCTTTCCATCCAAATTGATATATTTGTTGAAAAAAGGCATGTGATTTTGAATGTAAATAAAATATATTACTCTGGTTTATATAGATAAGCAAAAAGATTTTTCTATTGCTTTTTTTAGTGACAGCTGCAGCAAACTTTACGCATTCTCTATGACAAGCATTATTGCACTGCTTTAGTTTGATGTCAGACAGAAAAGGCATTCTATGACAAGCATATTCTATATGACAAGGTATTTTATACTAATGTGTCCTGACCACTTTCTGACTTCACATCACTAGCCTACATCCTGTTGTCCTCATGGCTACACTCCTTTGCCACAAAATAACAGTAATAATAATAACAACAACAACAAAGCAACTTTAAAATGTCTTTAAAAGATGTGTATGTTATTTTTTTTAAAAATAGAACAATAAAGAGTACTTTTTAAAATAACTGACTTCCTGGCTTAACTAAGTTGTATTTTTTGTTTTTTATAACTAGTTATATGTGCCAAAATATTTTAAAAAGGTAGTAGAATTGGGTACCCTTCATGATGACTTAATCACCATCATGCATACTTTTAAAATATAATAGTCCTTCTTAAGGAATACATCTTATATTGATTACTTTCTTCAACAAATAGTTATTGAGAGAGCAGTAAACAAAAGAGATGAAATCCTTGCTCTCATTTAGTTAGTATTCTAGTGAAGGAAATAATCCACAAGTAAATGCACTTATGAGTGACAGTGATATGAAGAACAACAAATCAATGAAAGGAACACAATGGAATAAAGTGAACTGTGTGGTCAAAAGATCTCTCTGAAGAGGTAACACTGGAGCAGAAGAACATCCGGGGGAAGAACTTTCCTGGCAATGAGAACAACACACGAAAAGCCTTTTGTAGTGTTTTACTAAATATTGTCTGCAAACTATCTCTACTCACTTGGATGGTAAAGACTGTCAAACCAGTTGGTGC
Organism: Cabassous unicinctus; assembly: GCA_029593785.1. Classification (NCBI taxonomy): domain Eukaryota; kingdom Metazoa; phylum Chordata; class Mammalia; order Cingulata; family Chlamyphoridae; genus Cabassous; species Cabassous unicinctus. The sequence goes on along the minus strand of JAQZBX010018603.1, from coordinate 3,888 downwards.
ATAGGTGGCCCCTTCTTAAAAGGTCAGAATCTCAGTGGTTTGATCCTTATTTTTTACTAGGTTTATGTTTTGTTTTGTTTGTTGTTTTGGCTGTTCTAAAAGTAGCCAGTGAGATATCTGTTAGGACAAGTAATATTGTATTGTTAATTAGATATTTAAAAATAATAAATGCTTCACTTTTGTCATCTTCTCACTTATTGTTAGTTGCCATCACTTTGAGCAAGATAACACTCTAAAGTAAATGTGTAGATAGAATAAAATAAAGTATTAAAGAATCAAATACAATGATAAGCACCTTAGTGTTGGTTCAGCAACACTTATTATTAAAAGCAGTGAATGAGAAAGTGCATTATTAAAAGAGAAATTAAATCAATTGGTGGAAACCTGGCTAGTAGCTATATATATCAGAACTAAGCCCCCACTGCCTGCCTCCAAACTCCATCAGAACTTATCTGCAAATACTGATTTTAAAGGAGGTGATGCTCAATAGGGATTCAACGTTGATGATGATTTTGAAATTTAAAATAATAGAGTAATTGAAAGTCACTTCCTTGAAGAAAAAATATGTAGAATTGAAACTTAACAAAAATATTGTCAGTATTAGAACAAACTGGAAACAAAATCATTTCAGATATGGATGTCATTTCATTCATAGTCTTGAAAGACCTGTGTTCTTTAAATTCAACAACTTAGGCCACTGGCATATTAAAGTCCCTTAGCCTCAGGTATTTTACCCTCTAAGTAATTCTGGATTGAGCAAGAGCAACTTTAAAATTGAATGTATTTTTGTCTGCATTATAAAATATGCTATTTGACCTTTTATGTTTTAAACAGAAAAGCTTCATTATTCTAAAAGTGGTTTTATACACCATTATACTGGCCATAAAATATTTCTTTCTGGAATGTCCCTTTTGCCCTTTCTTTCATCATTAGCATAGATTTTATTATTTCAGTTCAATACCTGTGATGATTTCCATTAAGAGACACACCTAGATCATTTGTAAAATTGAAATACTGTATCCAGGACAAATGTATTATAAGTAAAACATTTAAAAACTTGAAAGATTTTTATTGACCTTTAGATGCCTCCAGATACAGATATAAATAATGAGAGGTGGGAGAGAGGAGAAGGAATTAGAGGTAGAAGGAAAGGCTTGCTGATGACCTAGTGGGTATACATGATAGTCGCAAGACAGGCCTGGCTTTAGGGAAGGCAGGAGAAAAGGAGGAGAGCCAGGGGGCCAGAATGGACAAGGGACAGCATGAGCAACAGTGCTTTCAGACAGCAAGATCCCTCTCTGTATGTCTCTCCAACTTTAATAATAGTCATGTCATCACATTACCCTGAAAGATAATTTTAAGCTCCATTTTATGAGAAAGTGAACAGTTGTTCCCTACCTCCTCTGCAGCTATAACAAGCATCTATTCATGTAGAAGACCAGGTTATGGGCTTTGACAGCTATCAAATGTGACAAAAGGCAGGAAAATCAAGAAACAAATGCTGAAGGACTGAACTGAGTCAAACACAAAAGAGAAAAAAAATCCAAATCATGGACGTGTATGGAAAAACCTTTGAACAAGGATCGGAAACTCAAGGTTCTACTGTGAACAGTGAGATAATGCATTTTGAGGAAGGCCAGGTGAACTGGAGATCACACATCTCACTGAGAGCTCCACATGACGTACAGTTCAGAGACAGGGCACAGGAAGCCAGAAGTTCAAAGATAAGGTATAGGAAGCCAGAAAACTAGGTTTTATGTAAAATCTCCCAACTTTTTAAGATTTGGCATGTAATCCAAGTCAATATAAAATATTAGATAGCTGAAATAAAAGGCATCTGAGGGTCATATGTGATGGTGTTTTTGACTTCTGAATTGGAGTCATATGAAAACAACCAAATTGCAATGTTTTAAGAGAAATGTAAATGTGAACTGACTGCTGACTTGACCTGTGCAAAGCAAACATGAAGATAACTCAATAGGGCCCTTAGAAAAATTCCAAGTTTTTGACTGAGTAGCAGGTAAAATAGTTTTCAATTACACATGGGTACATTTATTTAGCTTAATTCAATTCTGAACGTTTATTTTGAAAAGCATCTTTTTCTATGTCTGGGCAGGTTTTGTATGCGGGAAATATATATCAAAATATAGAAATAAAATTTTACAATTATTTACATATGAATAGCATTAAAGCTCATAATAACTTAACAAAATGTGTGTGTGTGTGTGTGTGTGAGTATGAGGAGCACTGAATTAGAAGTTAAGATGCCCAGGATGGAGTCACAATAACATACTTAGCAGCTATGGAACATTAGGCAAGTTATTTCACTTATTCAATCCTGAAAGTACTCCTTGATGCACAGGACAATGTAACTCCTATTACTGCCTAGATGGGTTATTATGAAAGAGATCAAATTATAATAATGGGTGAATGTTTTATCAAATGCCATGATGTTTTAAATAAGCCTCAGCATTTGGTTAATTCACTCTTGTATTACACAAGTTATATATTCTTGAAACTTGGGAAAGTATAAGACCCTTCATAGTTGGCCTAATTTATCAGTATATAGCTACAAACCATAGCAGGTAGGGCATTTCAGTATAACCAAACCCGACACTTGTCAATCAATGTGAAAATTAGCTTAATGTGTTTACCAACAATATCAGTAGCATTTGCTTACTGAAATTAATAAGCAGAAGAATTCACTGACAGGTATTTAAAATACTTTTATTTTATGTGATTCAGAAAGAACATCCTGCAAATCGGCCATCCTTTATGTGAGATTCTTAAGCATAAAATACAATCTGCAGTGATGCAATATTGTACAATTATTCTTGTTGAATAACCTCTTTCCAAAAGCACAATAAGGAGAAACTCAGCATGAATTTATGTAACACTCATTATTCAAGGGTGCCAACATGGACAGTCAATTCTAGAATCCCTTCATGGCAACAGGGAGTAAGCACTACTGGCCTTAGTCATCATGGGAATTTGTCCCTCCATCCTTCACAACTCGTAGGGTGGGACACTGCAATAACACTCAAGAGTTTCATCCAAGGTTGTCTAACAAATCCTTATTGTTATGAGATCAGACTTCAACAGAAAGTCTGTATTTTCAAATTTCATCCCTTCACATTAGCAAGGATTAAGACGGAAATATCGTTGGGAGTATGTCAAGAAAACTGGATATTTAATCCCAGTCAGACTATTTTTAAGCTGTTCTATGGCTTTTGGACAATTTAACTCCATTTCTTCACTTCAGTCTCTTTATTTATAAAATTAGTTGGTTGGATTAGGTGATCTCTAAGGTCTCATCAGGTTCCAATATTCTTAATTCACTTTGGAATTGGAGAATAAAAGTTGATGTCAAGTGTGTACTAGGATGCCAGGCACAAAGTAAGCAATAAATAAATATTTTTTTATTATTATTCCACTTTGGCTGATTGTTTTCTTTCTCTCAAACATTCTGAAATTATCACTGCTTAAACATTTTTATAACATCTTTCAGATAAGATGTTATGAAAGCCAAAATTAAATTTTCTCCGTCACTTTTCTGAATTGGGAAGTGAAGAATAGTGTACATATTTTCTTTTGTGTTTCATTTAGACTTCAGTATGTTTGTGTATAAATCTCAGAGAGAAAAATACCTTCAGAACCGGCAAAACTCAATGTGAAAACATAACTCTGCAGAACTATTTAAAGAAATTTCAGGGAAGCGGGTGTGGCTCAGTGGATAGAGCCCCCGTTTACCATATGGGAGGCCCGGGTTCGCGCCCCGAGGCCTCCTTGTGAGGGCACGCCGGCCTGAGCGGTGCGGTGGGCTGATGCAGCAACCTCACGGCAGGAAGCGGCTGTGGCGCAATGGATAGCGCACCCGTTTACCATATG
>JAQZBX010018602.1:0-34460 GCA_029593785.1 Cabassous unicinctus | reverse complement strand
GAACTGTGGTCTATGCTCAGTGGCAAGGCCCCAGGATGTGTATATCCATTGCTGGGTGTTGTGCCACACTGATGATGGATGGTGGTGTGGGATGTTGTTGGAGGTGTGGGAGGTGGAGAACATGGGAATCCCTGTAATTTCTGAGTAATATTTAGGTAATCTAAGCACCTTGAAAAAAATATATATATATGTATATAAAAAAGCATTTATGTAAACAAATGCACATATATGCATATGTATTTATATATCATTTTACAAATATTGGTATGTATTGTGAAAAATTTGATTTTTACCCACAATAAAAAAAAAAGAAGACACTGGGAGAACATATTGAAGAAATTGTAAACATATATAAAAAGATAACATATGATGGTGATGAATGGAACAATACAATAAATGAAAAATACACTGGAATCACACAGCAGATTTGAACATGCAGAGGAAAGAATCAGCAATGTGGAAGACAGTACAGCTGAAATCAGATATTAGAACTGATAGATAAAAAGAAAAAATCCATCAGGGACACAGGGATTTGAATGACAGCATGAATTGCACAATAATACACATTATAGGCATCCCAGAGAGAGAAGAGAAGGGAAAGGGGACAGAAGGTGTATTGGAGGAAATAATGGCTGAAAACTGCCAAACACTGTTGAAGGACATGGACCTACATTTCCAGGAAGTGCATTGCACCACAAACAGTATACATCCTAACAGGCCTACTACAAGACATGTGTCAAATTGTTCAAATTCTCCAATACCTAAGACAAAGAAAGAATACTGAAAGCAGCAAGAGAAAAGACAATCATTACATACAATGGAAACTCAATAGAATTATGTAGTGATTTCTCATGAAATCATGGAGGCAAGAAGACAGTGTTACGACATAGACAAGGTGCTAAAAGAAAAACTTCCAGCCAAGAATCCTTTATCCAGAGAAACAAGCATTCAAAAATGAGGGAGAGTTCAAAATATTTACAGATAAACAGAAATTAAGAGAGTATGTCAAGAAGAAACCTGCATTTCAAAAAATAATGAAGTTCTGCAGGTTGAAAGGAAAAGACAGGAGACAGAGAGGTGGAGGAGAGTGTAAGAAAAACTAAAAAGATAAGAGACATAAAAACATACAGCATACATAAACTAAAGAAAATATGGCTAATGTATGTAATTCCTTGACAGTAATAACACTGAATGTTAATGGATTAAACTCAGCAGTCAAGAGACAAAGATTGGCAAAATGGATAAGGAAATGTTACCCATCTATATGCTGTCTACAAGAAACCCACCTTAGAACCAGGGATGCAAGGAGGCTGAAAGTGAATGATTGAAAAACAAGTCTACAGGCAAACAATAACCAAAAAAAAAAAAAAAAAAAAAAAAAAAAAAAAAAAAAAAAGGTGGTCAGAGTAGCAATACTAACATCAGATAAAATAGACTTAAAATGCAAAATTACTGTAAAAGACAAAATGGTCACTATATATTAATAAAAGCGGTACTCTATCAAGAAGAAAGAACAATCATAAACATTTGTGCATCTAATCAGGGAACCTCAAAATACATGAGACAAATATTGGCAAAACTAAGTGAAGAAATAGATCCTTCTATAATTATAGTGGGGGACTTTAATACACCATTACCACCATTAGATGGAACATCTTAACAGAGAATTAATAAATAAACAAAGACTTTGAATAACACATTACAGGAACTGGAGGTATTAGACATATACAGAACATTATATCCCAAAACAGCAGTATATACATTCTTCTCGAGTGCACATGGATCATTCTTCAGGATAGACAACATGCTGGGTCACAGAACAACTCTCAATGAATTCAGAAAGATTGAAATTATAAAAATTATTTCTCTGACCACAGTGGAATGAATCTGGAAATCAGTAAGGACAGAGAACCAGATTAGGCACAACAATATGGAAGTTGAACAACACAATCTTGGACAAATAATGGGTCAAGGAGGAAATCACAAAAGAAAACAGTAAGTACTTTGAAATGAATCAAAATGACAACACACCATATCAAAACCTATGGGATGCAGCGAAAGCTGTATGAGAGGAAAATTCATAGCCTTAATGCTTATATTAAAGAAGAAAGAGCTAAAATCAAACCCCTAAGTGCACACATGGAGGAATTAGAAAAGAACAACAAACTAACCCCAAAGCAAGTTGAAAGAAGGAAATAACAAAGATTAGAGCAGAGCTGAATGAATTTAAAAATAAGAAAGCTCTAGGGAAAAAAAGCTGATTCTTTGAGAAGATCAATAAAATTGACAAACTCTTAGCTAGATTAAGAAAGGAAAAAAGACAGAAGATGCAAATACATAAAATAAGAAATAAGGAAGGGGCTATCACCACTGACCCCACTGAAATAGTTTCATAAAAGGATACTTGGAAAAATTATATGTCAAGAAAATGGGTAATTTAGAGGAAATGGACAAATTCCTGGCAACACAAAAGCAACATACATTGATAAAAGACAAAATTGATGAAGTCAGCTGACCAATCACAAGTAACAAGAAAGAATTAGTCATCAAAATCTTCCCAACAAAGAAGAGTTCAGGACCAGATGGCTTCACAGGTGAATTCTACTAAACATTCTGGAAAGAACTAACACCAGTTCTGCTTAAACTCTTTCAAAAAATAGAATTGGATGGAACATTGCCTAAATTATTCTATGTTGCCAATATCATCCCAATACCAAAGCCAAAGATACCATAAGAAAGTAAAGCTATAGAGAAATCTCTCTAATGAAACTAGATGCTAATATCTTCAACAAAATACTTGCTAATGAAATTCATCAACACATCAAATGAATTATATGCCATTACCTAGTGGGTTTTATCCCTGGTATTCAAGGATGGTTCAAAATAAGAAAACCAATTAATGTAATACACTATATAAACAGATCAAAAGAAAACCACATGATCATCTCTATAGATGCAGAAACAGCATTCAACAAAATACAACATCTTTTCCTTATAAAAACACCTCAAAAGATAGGAATAGAATGAAACTTCCTCAACATGATAAAGGGTATATATGAAAAACCCACAGATAGCATCATATTCAATGGTGAAATCCTAAAAACTTTCCCTCTAAGATTGGGAACAAGACAAGGATATCCACTTTCATTGCTCCTATTTATCATTGTGTTAGAAGTACTTGCTCAAGCACTTACAGGAGGAAAAGATATGAAAATTTCACTATTTACAGATATGTTCCTATACATAAAAGGCCCCAAGAAAGCTACAACAAATTTTCTAGAGCATATAAATGAGTTCAGCAAAGTTGCATGTTGTAAGATCAATGTGCAAAAATCAGTAGCATTTTTGTACACCAATAGTGAGGAATCTGAGGAGGAATCAAGAAAAAAATACAATATCTAGGAATAAATTTAACTACAGATGTTAATGACATATGCAGAAAACTACACAACACTGTTAAAGGAAATCAAAGAAGGCTTAAATAAATGGATGAATAGCCCCAGTTCATGGATAAGAAGACTAAATATCATTCAGATGTCCATCCTATGCAAATTGGTCTACAGATTTAACAAAAACCCAATAAAAAATCAACAGAACATTTTTTACTGTATTGGAAAAACTAACTACAAAATTTATTTGAAAAAGCTAGAGGCCATGAATAGCAAAAGACGCATTGAAAAAGAAAAATGAAATAAAAGAAATCACACTACCTTACTTTAAAATGAATTACAAAGCTGAAGTGGTCAAAACTGCATGGTATTGGCACAAGGATAGACATACCGACCAATGGAACTGAATTGAGAGTTCTAATATAGATCTTCTCATATACAGTCACCTGATATTTGCAAGGCCACCAAGCCCATTCAAATGGAAGTGAATGCCTTCTTCAACAAATGATGCTTGGAAAACTGAATATCCATATCCAAAAAATAATGAGAGAGGAACACCATCTCACACCTTATACAAAAATTAACTTAAGATGGATCAAAGATCTAAATGTAAGAAGCAAGACAATAAAGACCTTGAAAGATAATGTAGGGAAGCATCTACCAGATCTTGTAATAGGAAATGGTTTCATAAACTTCACACCCAAAGAATGAGCAGCAAAAGAAAAAATAGGTAAATGGGACCTCCTCAAAATTAAAAAACGTTTGCACCTCAAAGGAGTTTGTCAAGAAAATGAAAAGGCAACTTAATCAATGGGAGAAAATATTTGGTAACCATACATCTGATAAGGGCCTAATATCCTGCATATATAAAGAAATTGTACAATTCAAAAACAAAAAGACAAACAACCCATTTTAAAAATGGGCAAGTGACTGGAATAGATACTTCTCCAAAGAAGAAATACAAATGGCTAAACAGCACATGAAAAGATGTTCAACATCACTAGCTATTAGGGAAATGCAAATCAAAACTACAATAAGATATCACCTTACACCCATTAGACTGGTGGTTACTAAAAAAGCAGAGGGCTACAAGTGTTGGAGAGGATATGGAGGATTGGAACCCTCATCCACTCCTGATGGGAATGTAGAATGGTGCAACCATTGTGGAAGACAGTATGACAGTATGGCAGTTCCTCAGAAAACTAACTATAGAAATGCCATATGATCCAGCAATTCTTCTGCTGGGTACATACCCAGAAGAATTGAAAACAAGGTCACAAACAGATATATGACACCAATGTTCATAGTGTTATTATTCACTATTTCCAAAAGTTGGAATCAACAAAAATGTCCTTCTACTGATTAATGGCTAAACAAATTGTGGTATATTCATATAATGGAATATTACTCAGCTCTAAGAAGGAATACAGTATTAACACACAGGATAACATGGATGAATCTTGAAGACCTTATGTTGAGTGAAGTAAGCCAGGCCCTGAAGAACAAGTATTGCATGAACTCACTGATATAAATTAAGCAAATTTAGCATACTCACAGAGCTGGAATCTGGAAGTTAGGTTTACAGGAAATAGAAAGAGAGAAGAATGCTGTGAGGCAATGCCCATATGGACAAAGTCTATGGTAAGGTGGAAGTGGGTAATTATTCATTGGAGGGGCATGACAGTGGTGAAGTGATACTATTGGGTTAGGCAGTGCATATATGTCAGGGTGAGGAAGGGGTCTTGGACTGTCCATGGAACTGGGGGAAGGTTGGATGAGGGAGCAGGTGAGCACTGGGGACTGCTGGGCACATTGTTGAAACCTCTATGTTGGGAATGCTCTTTTACCAATAAAGCAAAGTAGGGTTACTCATTTAGGGCATTGGGTGTGGCACCCATTTGGGATAGTGTGCACTTGGGGTAGGCTTCTAGGGAGTTTGTGAGTATTCATCTTGACATAATGTGTTTTATCAGTGAGTGGAGACCCACATAATGAGTGGGAGGTGTTGGACTCCCAACATGGGGAGGCCCATTATGTTCACAAATAGATGGCTGGGAGTCTCTTGAGAGCATGGGCTGTGCCCAATAGGTGAGGACAGACCAGTGTGTCAAGCCCTCAGTATTGTCACAAGTAACTATGAATCTGGTTCTGCAAAGAGTGAAACCTAGTGGTTGCCATGGGTCCTGAGTGGAGGGGGAGGGAAGAATAGAATAGATGGAATAGGTGGCAATTTGAGGGCAATGGAAGTGTTCTACATGATCTTGCAATGATGGATACAGGCCATGCTAAGTTTCATCAAAATTTATAAAAGTGTATGGCCAAAATGTAAACCATAATATAAACCATTCACCATGGTTTGTAGCTATGTTTCAATATTTGCATTATTAGTTGTAACAAATGTAGTATTAATAAAGTGTTATTAGTAGGGGAAGGGGGAAAAGGGGGAAGATGTCAGGTATATGGGAGTCCCCTGTATTCTCTCTGTGACTTTACTGTGACTTAAAACTTCTTTGAAGACAAAATGACAAAAGTAAAACATTGGGGGAATAAATGGAAGAAAATGTCACTCTACATACAGAACAACAAATCTTGCAGTGATGAAAGGCAAAATGTCAAAAAAATTTTTTAGATTTTTTCATTAATTTTTGTTATCCCAAATTTTTAATTTTTTAATTTTTTGTATTTTACTTCTATTTTTAAAACTATTGTTATATTAATTGCATTTGTCTATTTTATTGGCTTCACTTTTGAAGAAGTTTTGAATCACAGAAGGTTACAACTGTGGCAGGGGAGGATCATTTGTGTGGGTGTCAGTTATGGAGGATACATGAGAGGAGGTTCACCTGGACATACATATAAGGCATATAATTGTGTTCAAATATTCATTCAATAACTGAAAGAATAATGATTTCCCATCCTTGGGGGCTCTGGCACATTCTCTAATGGAACAGCAAGAATCCTCCAAGTACAGAGGCAATGGCTAGTGAGTGAGGATCATCCTTTGACAGGCTCTTGATATTGATGACTGTGCTTATGAACCATTACTCTTGAAATTGAAACTTAGGCTAATATTATAGGATGCCTAAGAGTTACCTCCTGAGAGCCACCTTCTTGGCCTCTTTCTAAGCCAAACTCAGCATATAAATGCAATAAATCCCCCCCACACACACACCCCAGCATAGGACATGACTCCCAGCAATAAGCATCCCTGGCACCAAGGGATTACTGCCAAGCATCAACTAGCAATGCCACTGGGCAAAGATATTGGTTAAAAGGGGGAAAAGGTAAAAACCCATGAGTTTATATGGCTAAGAGACTTCATACTGAGTCAAGAGGTCATTCCAGAGGTTATGCTTATGTACATCTCAGCAGGATATCATTGATGGCCAACTAGACACTACCACAAATAGCTGGGCTCTGGAGGGCTTTGGAGACACCCAGGCAGTGTGGTCAGGGCAGGAAGCTCATGAATTTGGTGCCTGCCAGTGGGCCCTACTTTGTGGTTTGTGCTGCTCAGTGTGACAGAACTGGACTCAGTTTTGGTTTCGTACATGTCTCTTTGGTCCCTTCTATTTGAACTTAGAATAGGTGTTGGAGTTGGTAGCTGTACATCCAAGAGGCTTGCATCTTTGGGCTGTCCATATGCCAACTGGGTCCTGAGCCTCAGCAGAGTTGCAACACCTACTCTCTAGTTCATTGGACTTACCCAGGACAACTAGCAAAGAGGTGATGATGGACAACCATGATACCAGGAAACCAAGTGTATCTACAACTGCAAGTAAGAGAGTCCCATTCATCAGCTGTATAGGTCTGAAGCCCCCTCTTCATTAGAGGCAAAGTGGGTATCACAATCCCAGAATCCTCAGGATTGGGGAATGAACTATGGAATAGAGTGGACTTACTGGTATTCTACTATACACTTACTGTGATTCTAGCAATGGGAAAAAGTATATCATTGATGTGGAGACAGTGACCACTGGAGGTTCTGAGGTCAGGGCAAGGGAAAACAGGTGTGATATGGGGCATTTTTGGGACTTGGGAATTGTCCTGAATTACATGGTGATGACAGATACAGGCCATTATATATCTTGCCATAACCTACAGAATTCTGTGGGAGAGAGTATAAACTACAGTGTAAACTATAATCCATGCTTAGTGGCAATGCTCCAAAAGGTGTTCATCATTTGTAATTATCATTTGTAATTAATGTACCACACTAATGAAGGATGTTTTTAATGTGGGTAAATTTGGGTGCTGTGGGGAGTGGGGTATAAGGGAATCCCTTATGTTTTTTATGTAACATTTATGTAATCTAAATATCTTTAAAAAATTTAAAAATTTAAAAAAATTAAACACAATTGGCATTATGGCCTACTCCCGTGGAGAGAGAACATGTATCGTATTCCAAACCTGGAGCTTAGATCTATTAATTGCATCTCAAAGAGAATTTTATGCATTGGGTAGTGCATTGACTTGTATTAAGTACTGTATCTATATCTCTCCTATTCTATATATATGCCTGATGATTACAGTGATATTTCATCTATTCTAGATCATATGCAGAGGGATAGTGAACATGTTAAATGTCTTGGTAAACATCATTTTCTAAGTAGTTAATAAACATGCCTAAAAAATAAAGGAATAGCCACTTTTCCTGAAAGCAGTGGGAACCACAGCCCTTTTAATTTAAAAAGCCACCAATTAACTTGGGGGTGATCTCTCAAAATCTTCACCCCACACCAGGTAAAAGACATGCTTAACCCACATCTTCCTCCTAAGCCTTATTCCAAAACCTTTCTTATTCATACCCTGAGGAGGACTGGCACACCCCGATGCTATCCTGCCAGAACTAAGCATTTTTCCCACCAGAAGGGAAACTGGCAAATGACGTGGCTAGGACCCATTTCAGCTTAGCCACTTCAAAGTAGTCCATGGGTAACCTTTCCTCATTCAGGACCTGAAAACCAGGTTCTGATCAAAATCTGGCAAAACAGACCTCATTCTCAATTAAAGCCCAAATGAAAGGAACCTTATTCTGTGGTTTTGATCACTCCTGCAGCTGTTAGTGTTACAAGAATTGCCAGCTGGGTGCACTTACACAAAATATTTTATTTTCCAAAAAGATTTTATTTTATTAAATAACTGTTAAATAAATCTCCACAAAGCAAATTGCATAGAAAAAAATGTAAAAATGATTATGTTCCCGGAACTTTCTCTGCCTCTTTTTTATCATCATCTTCTTGTCTGCTGCTATAGTTTATTGAGAGCTGCTGTGAATGGGCAGTTTTGGATGTCATCAGTTCCACTTCTCCAGGGGTAGGGAGGGTGGTACTGAAGAGATGCATGCCCTCAGGTGACAGCTGCTACACTCAGTGGCCTCAATTTTGGCACAGCCCAAAAAAGTGTCAGCTTACCAGAAGCACCTGATGGGGATACAAATGTCAGTCATTCGATGACCTGAACTACCTCTTCAAGAGACAAAGCTGAGTAGTGTCTGTGTAAAAGTCAGCTGTTCCTTCTAACTCTAGCCCAGATAACTATTACTAGGGGTAAGGCAAGCCATACAACCCTTAAGAAACCTTGCCTGTTTTCATTTCCTGTAATTTCTCCCTATATAATAACTAAAAGGGAAATGCCTCTTCTCATCTCCCTCTTAGCTGTCTTAAATATAACCACCACCATGGAAAAGTGGGATTGGCAAATTATACCAAACCCCATTATGTCTCCCTAGAGCTAACTAACAACATAGAAGAAACTAGCCATGCTTTAGAAGTCCTAAGACAGCAAACAGACTCTCTTGCTGCTGAGGAACCTGGACTTTCTCACTATCATGGTCCAGTATGTCATAGCTGCCTCCCTGTGGGGCCCACTTAACTTACCAGCATCTTCTTTATGCCTTTAGTGGGACCATATATCTTCAAAATTCTAAGTTTATTTCTTCCAGAATCAATGCCTTCCAAAACAAGATATTGGTCACATGGGGATTTCAGTCATTTTTAACCACAGTGTCAAACCCATTTTCCCTCAACCTCAATAGAATAGCCAGAGAGGTTTATGTTCTGTCACGTGAGAACTACTGCCCTAACCTGCAAGATGTAACTACAGAAGAATGATCATTACCCCTCAGCAACCCCTTAAGAATAGGGGCATGAACTGTCTGAGGGGGGAGTTGAGGCAGGTTAGTACAGGGTAATGGAGGAGAAGACAAGTCACAACATTGCTGGCAGATAACATGGCTGCAAACTTTGCTGGGACATTGAGTGTAAACTTGAGGACCCAGTTTCTCTTTCCAGGATCTCCCCTTGGACCTGGATATTCCAAACAGGCCTCACCATTGGCCCCCACCATTGGTGGGAAAGCAATAACATCTGGGGCCCATCCCCTTATTATTAGTGGGGGGAGGAATAATTAACAGTTTAAAAGATAATCACATGACACAGAGCATTGTATCTCTGCCTAGAAGAGCCTGCACCAAATCTTGGTGTGTATTTCCATCTTTCTCTCCCACTTCTCAGCAAGCTCTGGTCTTTCCCCCATTTCTCACATAAATTCTTTTCACTGGCCTAATTAAACTGGTGTGCTCATAAATTCATTTATGCATTCATAGCCAAGAACCTAGAGGAATCCATCACTTACCCATGTTCACTACTCTACACTTCAGATTTTGTGGTGCTCAGACCTCAAGAGGGGCTCAGTTTCAGATTGAAAAAAGTGACAGAGCTGGGAACACCACCCATCCCCCCACCCCCAAGGCGAACAGCTTGAGTAAAACCTGTGGCTTCATAGCCAGCAAAGAGGAGAAAGGGCAGAGTCCTCCAAGGGAAGAAGAAGGATGCAGTGGAGGGCTGACTGTGGTATCCCTTCAGTGAATGAAACTATGATAATTCACTAGCTCAGAAGAGGTAATGGAAATTGAAGGATTCATCTCCATGGAATGGTTTGCTGTGGAGCACCATTTGCTGGCCAGCCAGGAAAGTGAAGGAAGACAGATCAATCTCTCCTAATTCTTTATCACACACAGTAGACCTATTTGGACACCAGTAGCATCTCCCTGCCACAGTTTTGACTACTTAAACATGCCAATATTAATGTTTTAGAAAAAAAACTAAAATTCAAGGAAGAGCTGTGAAATAAAACCATTAGGCAAGAGAGACAGATTGGTGAGCAAAGCAAAATCATCAACAAAACAGATGCTTAGGTAGCAACAAAAGATAACTCACACTAAGAAACAGGAAGATATGGCCCACTCAAAAGAACAAGCCAAGAATCTAAATAAGACTCAGGATTTAAGACAACTAATAAATGATGCTCAAACAAACCTCCTTAATCAATTTAAGTAGATGAAGGAATATATGTCTAAAGGGATAAAAAAATATTAAAGTGACACTGTGTGAGCAAAATGAATAATTTGAATGCTTGTGGAAAAAAAGGAACAGAGTTTATGTTAATGATAGATAAAATGAATGAGATTAAAAATGCATTAGAGGGGAGTGGATATGGCTCAAGCAGTTGAGCACCCACCCCCCACATGGGAGTTTACAGGTTTGGGTTCCAGTGTTTCCTGAAACAAAATAAAAACAAACAACAAGCAAAACAAATTTAAAAAAACCAACTCAGGGAAACTGAGGTAGCTCAATGGTTGAGCATGAGCTTCCCACATACAAGGTCCCAGGTTCAATCTCTGGCCCCCAGTACCTCAAAAATAAATTCATTAGAGACATATAACAGTGGGTTTGAAATGTCAGAAGAACGAATAAGTGAATTTGAAGATAGGACATTTAAAAGTGAAAAGATAGGAGAAGAGACAGAAAAAAGAATGGAAAAAATTGAGCACAGTATCAGCAATCTGAATGACAACACAAAATTCACAAACATGCATATTATGGGTGTCCCAGAAGGAGAAGAGAATGGAAAAGGGGTAGAAAGAATTTTTAAGGAAATACTGATAGAAAATTTTCTATCACTTATGAAAGACAAGAATATCAATATTCAAGAAGGACATCATACCTCAAACAGAATAAATCCTATTAGACCTACTCTGAGACATCTGCCATTCAGATTGTCAAAAGCCAAAATTAAATAGAGGATTTTGAGAGCAGCAAGAGGAAAGCAATGTATTACTTAAAGAGAGCAGCCTTAAGTCTATTTCTCTTCAGAAACCATGAAGGTGAGAAATCAGTGGTTTGATATATTTAAGGCAACTACCAGCTAAGAATTTTTTATCCAGCAAAATTATCCCTCAGAAATGAAGGCAAACTTAAATTCTTTACAGATAAACAATAACTGAGAGAGTATGTTACCAAGAGACTGAATCTACAAGATATTAAAAGATGTGTTACAGCCTGATAGGAAAAGACAAAGGAAAGAGCCCCGGAGAAGTGTGTAGAAATGAAAACATAAGTAAGAGAAATTGAAAGGCTTAAAAGACGAACAATAGTAAGATATGACAACAGAAAGCCAAGGGGTAAAATGAATGAAATAAGTAACACCTTTATGAGAGTACACTGAATGTTAATGGATTAAACGTCTCAATTTAAAAACATTGATAGAATGGATAAAAAAGGAGCTATCTATTTGTTGTCTATAAGAGACTCACCTTAAACACAAGGGCACAATCAGCCTGAAAGTGAAAGGCTGGAAAAAGGTATTCTACGTGAATAACAATTTAAAAAGACGAGGTATAATGATACTAATATAGGATAAAATATATTTTAAATGCAAAATGTTGTAAATGATGAAATAGGTGCATGATTTACAATTGCTAAAATATGGAAGCAACCCAAGAATCCATCAACTAATGAAAGGATAAATAAAATATGGTATAAATATGCAATGAAATATTATTCAGCCATAAAAAGGAATGGAGTTCTAATACATGTGACAATATGGATGAAACTTAAAGGCATCATGTTGAGTGAAATTAGCCAGACACAAAAGGACAAATATCTTATGAGCTCATTAATATGAAATAATTAGAACAAGTAAATTAATAATATCAGAATCTGGAGTATATATTAGCAGGGACCAAGTTGGAGGTAGGGAATGGGGAGTTAAAGCTTAACTGGTTCAGAATTTCTGTAGCAATGAATGGAAAAGTTTTGTTAATGGAGAACGGTGATAGTAGCTAACATTGTGAATGTAACTAACACCATTGTATTATGTATTTGAAAATGGTTAAAGGGGAAAATTAGACATTGAATATTTCACTAAAATGAAAAATTATAAAACATAGAACTGTACAACACAGTGAATTCTAGTGTAATACATGGACTATAGTTAATAGTACAATTATAAAAAATAATCTTCCAATTATAAAAAATATACTACACTAATGCAAGGTGATAATAATTGGAGGGATATATGGTTATATGGGAGCTCTGTATTCTCTGTATAATTTTTGTAAACCTAAAATATCTCTAATAAAATAATATTTAAAAATATAGAATGAGTAAGGAGATATGCCTGTAGGACACAGCAAACATTTCTGGGTGGCACTTACAGAAGTTTGCAGGAAAAGAAAAATCCCACATAGCAGGGGATCTTCCAGAATCCATGGTGGTTGTGTGGCCAACACCCAGGAGGGGTGCATGCCAAAGGAACTCCTAGGTGAGAGGATAATTGAAGAGGGGACTACATGTCTAGGTGATATCACTCAACAGCATAATTGGTAGGCTCAAGGTCAGAAAGCTTCAAGGCAGCAGCCATATGTGGTCTTTTAAAGCTACAGGGTTTGTATTATCTATGGTTAGCATATGGATACAGGTCTGCATAGTAGGCAGGCTTTAACTGGCCTGTATTTAAAGGAATTGGATATGTAAATTTTGAGTTTGGTGTACTAATGTTCCTTTTCTTTTGTGAAGAAGTAAACAACTCAGGAGTCACAGAGACCATCTATGGCCCTTTTGTACAATTATCCCTCTCCAGGACCCATGTTGCTTTATCTATGTGGTATGTTATTTCATAATTCCTGAGTTTGGAGCCAGTGATAAAGCATCTTAATGACCCAGAATCCAGTACAGAAACTAGGATTTCAAATCCTGTTCCCAGCCAGTTTGCCAATTTAGTGTAGGGAGAAGTCAGGAGAATAGTTCAGAACATTTTGTTTTGTTCAATCTGTAGAGTCAATAGAGGGACATCATGGCCCTTTGGAGCATTTCCCTGGCTATCTGTAAAACTTGATGAGTGTTACCTACCCACATGAAGCATGAAGTGTTGGTGAATACACAGAGCCCTCCTTCAGAGTCCAATAAGTAATCTAGGGCTACTTGGTCATCTAACACCATGGCCCTTAAAGAACAGTGGGATTTGGTCAAGAGATCCAGTCACTGGGACATTTGTTTAATTTGTATGGATAACTCTTTGGATATGGCTACATATTCTTATTTTTAATTCTATGTGACATTTTGCACATATATTATTCCTACTCATCCATCAGTGATTCTAGGGTGGTTAGTACCAGGGAGACTATTAGGACAGCCCATTTGTGATATTGGAGAGTTATAGTATGATTTGTGAGGGAAAGTTCTTGGGAGGTTCCCTCATCTGAGTAAATATCTATTGCAATTTTGAACAAACCAATGTATAGAAAATATTGTCCAGCATGGGACCAGGAGAAGATTGTATTAGGGAAAGCCATTCACTACATGTCCTACATGTCCTCCATTCACTCCTTGACCTTGTCCCAGGGGCAACCCCTCCAGGGACCTCCCCTTCTTGCCCCCACATTGTTGGCCTCTTCTGTATTCCCCCTCCATCTCATTTTGGTTCCTGCCCTTCTGACTCTGTGCCCAATACTGCACGGCTCCCTTCTCTGCAGCCTTCCTGCAGTTTTACTCCAGGGACTCCCATTCAGATGCCAAGTTTGGCCCAGTCCCTCTGCCCTTGCCAATCTCTTCCCACTGGCTAAACCTGTCCCTTCTTATACACACCATAGGGACACCCACACACATACACACACAGGTATATATACATATATATGTATTATGGAAGAAAACATGGGTATAGTTCTTCCACATATTTTCTTAGGCTTGTAAGATTTTTAGAGATATTTTCAAGCAGGTAAATTTACATATGTCTCATCATTATATTTTTCCTATTATTTTACATTACCACTTAATATTCCATTTATTTAAATATTCCTAGTTGATTGACATGTATACAGTATCTTCTGTTTTGCTAACACAAGCCATTTAGCCTTGAATAATTTTACATACTTCTTTGTAGATATGCACTTATTTTTCATCAGGCAAGGTACATAAATACACAATAAAATTATTGGTTCTAATAGCAATGTAATTTTTCCATTTGATATA
The DNA here is from genome assembly GCA_029593785.1 of Cabassous unicinctus. NCBI lineage: Eukaryota > Metazoa > Chordata > Mammalia > Cingulata > Chlamyphoridae > Cabassous > Cabassous unicinctus. Next base: position 19,759 of record JAQZBX010018602.1, on the reverse strand, counting down.
TATAGTCATCAAATATGCACTGATGATGCATTATGATTGCTCTGAAAAAATGTCTTTACAAGTTTGAGTTCCAACTAACACAATGTGAGAATCCTGGGACACTGGCCCTCTGTCAAGGACTCTGAAATTTATTGAAGATTTTCTGGTTTCTAATTATTTCTCAGACACTAAATCTTAGCCTTGGCCTCTCTCTCAGCCAAACATCATATAAATGCATTACCTTCACCCCAGCGTGGAACATGACTGCCAGGGATAAGACTCCCTGACACTGACAGATTACTACCAAGCACCAGCTAGCAATGCAATTGGAAAAAGTCTTTGACCAAAAGGGGAAAAAGTAAAGACAAATGAGTTTCTATGGCAAAGAGACTTCAAAGTGAGTTGGGAGGTAATTCTAGAGGTTACGCCTATGCACATCTCAGCAGGATTTCATTGACTGCCAAAGTAAATACTACCCCAAATAGTGAGGCTCCTGAGGGCTCTGGAGACATCCAGACACTATAAGTGGGGCTGACAGCTCAGGAGTTTGGTGCCCTGCCAGTGGGTCCTACTTTTTAATTTATGCTTTCCAGTGTGACAGAGTAGGACTCAGTTGTGCTTCCCCTACACATGACTCTTTTGCCTCTTCTATTTTTATCCTATAGTTAGCACTAGAGTTTATAGGTGTATGTCCAAGAGACATCTTTGGTCTTTCCATGTGCCAGATGGGCCCTGTATCTCAAGAGATTTGCAACACCTACTCTCCAGTTCATTGGAGTCACCCAGGACACCTAAAAAGATAATGATGGACAATAACCATCTCAAAGGGCAGAGAGAGAGTCTACAACTGCAAGCAAGAAAGTCTCATCCATCTGCCCCATGGGATCTCAGACCCCTCTCAGTTAGAGGTGGAGTGGGCATCACCATCCCCAGAATCCTTAGGATTGGGGAATGAATGATGGGCTAAAGTAGACGTATTGGTATTCTACTATAAACTTATTGTGAATCTGACAGTGGAAGAACTTATATCATTGTTGTTGAAGCAGTGACCACTGGAGGTTCCGAAGGGAGGGAGAGGGAAAAACAAGTGTAATATGGAGGCATTTTGGGAACTTGGGAATTGTCTTGAATGACATTGCATGACAGATACAGGCCATTATATATCTTGCCAAAACTTACAGTATTGTGTGTATATAAACTACAATATGTACTACAATGCACACTTAGTGGCAATGCTCCAATATGTGTTCATCAATTGTAATGAATATACCACACTAATGAAGGATGTTATTAATGTGTGAAAATGTGGGTGGGGTAAGGAGTGGGGCATATGAGAATCCCCTAGATTTTTTATGTAATATTTATGTAATCCAAGTATCTTTTAAAAAAATTATATTTTAAAAATAATAAAATTAAATTAAAATGAAAAAAAAATTAAATGAAATGAAAAGAAATAATAAAATAAAAAGACTTGCCCTTGGGGAGAAGCCAAGATGGCAGCAGAGTAAGGAGCTACAAGAGTCAGCTCATACTACAGGGCAGTTAGTAATCACCAGAGCTATCTAAAGCACCTGTTTGGGGGCCCCAGGAGATCAGAAGACAATCCTGCAATATCCTTGAAAGAATGGACGGAGGAGACTCCCATCTGCAGAGAAGATTCATGAGTAGAGCCCTCCACGTTGTGGAGGCCAGTGCCCATTGTTCAAGCCATTTCGGGAGATATTCCATGGCTGGACGTGGAAACTCCATTTCCCAAAAATAGGGGACTAAGACACGGTGTGGCACCGACTTCAGCTACTGATTGATAGATTCAGGCGGTTAAAGTGTGCTCCTAGGAACAGCTAAAGTTTGAACTTGTCCAAGTCAGAGAGTGGATGGTAGCTGCCATTTTAACTCCACCCCAAGCATGAGGGAAACAGGGCTGATGGCAAATCACAGTGCTGGTAGGGACCAGCTTCTTTCCACCCAGATCAGATTGCAGCTTTAACCTAAACCCCAGTCCCACCTCTGGCAGGGAGGAAGCTGAGAGCCCCACACCAACTACTTGGGAAACTACAGGCCACACCATGGAGGCTGGTGCTCATCTTACCCTTGCAGTGCAAGCCACCTCAGGAGCTATTCTGTGGCTGGAGTTGGAAGTTCCATTTCCCATAAATGGGGGAGGAAGAGTTGGTTGTCCACCAACTTCAGCTGATTGGTGGATTGTGCTGGCTATAGTGTGGTCCTGGGTATAGCTGGGGTTTGAGCCAGTCTAATTTGAAAAGAGGCCAGTAGCCACCATTTTGACTCTTCCCATCCACCAAGATCAGATTGCAGCCCTAGTCTAGGCCCCAGCCCCATCTCCAGCAGAGAGGATGTTGGCAGGACTTGCATCAGGTTCTCCAGGCAACTGCAGGTGATTTTGGCCAACACACATTGAATAGTTGGACACCTGGGGCTGCATCCCCACACCCTAATAGGATAGGAGAAGAGCTGAGTTTCCTCAGCCTCTCTGGGCAACTGCAGGTGTTTTCACCCCACATGAACTGGTTTGCTGAGCACCTTCAAGTCCATCTCCACCTCTGCCCTCCCACAGGATAAGAAGGGGCTGGTGTTCCCTCAACCTCTCACAGCAACTGCAGGTGGTTTTGGCCTGTACAAAATTGACCATTGAGCACCTGTGGCTCCACCCCAACCCCCAATGGGAAAAGAGAGGGACTGTGTTAGTCCAACCTCTCTGAGTAACCACAGGTGATTTTGGCGCACACAGCCTGGACTGGTGGGTACTTGTGGATCCACCCCCAACCCCCAATAGAGAAGGAAGGGTTGGTATTTCTCTAGCCTTTCTGGGAAAAGGCAGGTACTTTTGGCCTACACAGTCTGGGCTGTTGGATGCCTGTGGATCCACCCCCACCATCCAATAAGATAGGAGGGGGCTTGTGTTTCCTCAGCCTCTCCACACAACAGAAGGCACTTTCAGCCTGTGCAGACTGGAATGTTGGATACCTATGGATCCACCCTTAACCCTAATAGGACAAGAGGGGTCTGGCTTCTCCACAGGCTCTCCAGGCAACAGTAGGTACTTTCAGCTTACAGGGACTGAGCTGTTGGGTGCCTGTAGACCCAACTCCATGCCCTAATAGAATAGGAGGGGATTGGTGTTTCCTCAGCTTCTCTGGGCAACAGCAGGTACTCTCAGGCTAAAGGGATTGAACTGTTGGGTGCCCATGGATCCACCTCCATCACCCAATAGGTTAAAAGGGGGCTAGTGTTTCCTCAGCCTCTCCAGGCAATGGTAGGTACTTTCAGCCTACAGGGACAGAATTGTTGGGCATTAGTTGTTCCATTCCCACCCCCTAAAGGGCATAACAGTACTTCCTCAGACTCTCAGTCAACTGTAGGCATATTCAGCCCATGCAGATTAGATTGTTGGGCACTCCAGAGGGTCCATCCTAAACCCTGGCAGGGAGGGGGGCTGGTGCTATGTCAGTTTACCTGAGTCATTTTGTACCCACATGGCATATGTTGCAGTCCACAACTGCATTTCCATCCCCACCCCAGGTAGGGGAGGAAAGAGTATGAAGCTTCATCAGTCTCTCAAGGCAACTACAGAGTCTTGTCCTGCACAACTTGGATTATAACACACAGCTGCAGCTCTGTCCCTACCCCTGGCAGAGGAGGAAGTTGGGAGAAGCTTCATCAATTCCTGGGGCAATCTGGGCAGCATCAGATTCCATAGCTTACAGTACCACCTACATTCTTGGCTCCTAATACACAGCAAGCAAGGGTGAAAAGACAAGAAAGCCCTAATTTAAAGGGAGAAACTTCACCTAGAAGAAATATGTCTAGAGAGCCAGATGTAAAGACAACTACAAAAAATTACAATCCATACCAAGAAACAGGAAGATATGGTCCATTTAAAGGAACAAGACAAGCCTTCAAATGACATAAATGAATTGAGACAACTAATCATAGATGTTCAAACAAATCTAAATAAATTCAAAGAGATTGCTAAAGAGATTAAGAAACTAAGAAGACACCGGATGAGCACAAAGAAGAATTTGAAAGCATACGTAGAAAAATAGCAGATCTTATGGGAATAAAAGGTGCAATAAATGAAATAAAAAATACACTGGGGGTATATAACAGCAGATATGAGGAGGCAGAAGAAAGGATCAGTGAGCTTGAAGATGGCCTCTGAAAGCAAACATGCAAAAAGACAGATGAAGAAAAGAATGGAAAAAACTGAACAGGATCTCAGGGAACTAAATGACAGCAAGAGATGTGCAAACATACATATCATGGGTTTCCCAGAAGGAGAAGAGAAGGGAAAAGGGGAAGAAGAAATATTTGAAGAAATAATGGTTGAAAATTTCCCAAGCCTATTGAAGGACAAAGAAATCCATGTCCTAGAAGCAGGACATACTCTCATTGAATAAATCTGAATATAACAACTCTGAGGCACATACTAATCGGAATGTCAAATTCCAAAGACAAAGAGAATTCTGAAAGCAGCAAGAGCAATGCAAAGCATAAAATATAAGAGATACACAGAGATAAGAGGCAAGATGGTGTGTTGGTTTAGGTAGGCACTCACCATCTCTCTCACAGAGGATGGCTTATAGGGGCAGGATCCTGCCTGAGTGGGCTGTACTGGGAGCCTTTGGGACAATGGTCTGGAAGGAGCTTGACAGGGAGGTGGATTGCTCAAGATAAAACCAGGAGTTTTTCCTGAGCTGAAAAATGTGGACATAGACAGCTAAGCCCCACCTTCAGGGCAAAGGGCTAGGGTGAGCCCCGACTCCCACCAGAAACCCAGTGAGAGGGAGCATTCTCTGAGAGTGGGATGCTTCTGACAGAGGGTGCAGGAAGGTTTCCTTTCTGTGGGTTTGGTTGCCTGGATGGCCTTGCAGCCTTGGGGAGCACACCAGCTGACTTGAAGTGGCAATGGTCTGAGGAGAGAGATGAATATGCTGAGGAAGCCTGATTTACATAGCCACACTGGGATACAGAGGCTTGGCTTGGGAGAGGATAGAGTCAGCCAATTTTATAGTTCTACGATAAGAAGTATCAGAGTTTCAGTTCCCCTGGGAGGGGTCAGGCAGTGGGGAGTGTTTAAGTGTCCACAAGCCTATTTAGGGTCCCATCAGCAGAGGGGGTGGTCTAGAAGAGGCTTTCTTTTGGGTCCCTGATTTCTCCAAGAAAAATAAAAGTTTGCTAAAAAAAGTTTTAATTTAGTTTACTTGCTAAAATCTGCCTCAAAACCTGCAGAGAGAAGCCTACAGAGTATTTGATTGATGAACACAGGCAGGCTGAGAGGCTCCACATGGGCCCAAGAAGGAACAATGTTCTTCCTTAGCTTTGTTTGACTGCTTGCTTGTGTGTTTGTTAGGTTTTTCTTTTTTGTTTGTTTGTTTCTTGCTTTTCTTTTCTCTTTCTTGCCCTCTTTTTTAAAATTAGATGCTGCTAACCTGTTTCTTCTTTGCTCTGCTTCTTCTTCCATGATTTCCCATTTTTTGTGTATATTGATTTTGTCTACCAACACTATCTCTTTTCCTCCCTTCATCTTTTTATCTTCTGCTTTCTGTTGTGGCTCTTACATTCCTACTTTTTTCAATAGTATTCGAGTTCATATGCTTCAACTTCTATCTTGTCTATTCTGTTTTCTCTTTTTTAAATTAACTTTTTCCTTTCAGCCCATTCCTTACTCTTTTGCTCTCTCTTCATTATTCTGGTCTTTTAAATCATTTTATATATTTTTCTTTATTTGGTTTCCCATTCCATTGCAGGTTCTCCACTTTATTTCCTTATTACTCTACGCAGCCTACATGAGTTAAATATTCATTTTACTAAGTCTTATATGGCCCACATTCTAACTTTTATTAAAATTACTTTTATCCTTTTTCCTTTCTTACCTCTTTTGATTCCTCTGGTCGTAATCTTTTTCCTTCAAGGGAACATAGGGAAAAAGCAAGGAAATAGAACAAGAAGAACAACGTGTCAAAGAGAAAACTTACCACACACACACAGAACCACCAGCTAAATAAAACTCTAGAGCAAATAGAGAGGCTAATCAACTGAATAAACCCATCAAGATAAAATGATGAACAGAGGGCAACCAAAAATTACCAACCATGCAGAGAAACAGGAAGACATGGCCCAGTACAATGAACAAACTAAAAACCAGGAAGAGATGCAGAACATTGAACAACTAATGAAGGCTGTCCAAACAAATACCATGGACCAACTTAATGAAGTGAAAGAACAGATTAAGGATATTAAGAAGACACTGGGAGAACATACTGAAGAAATTGTAAATATGCATAAAAAGTTAACAGATATGATGGTGATGAATGGCACAACCCAAGAAATAAAAAAGACACTGGAATCACATAACAGCAGATTTGAACCGGCAGAAGAAAGAATTAGTGGTGTGAAGATAGTACAGTTGAAATCAAACAGATAGTATAATAGATAGATAAAAAGATCGAAAAAATTCAGCAGGGACTCAGGGATTTAACTGACAAAACAAAATGCACAAACATATGCATTATAGGCATCCCAGAAGGAAAAGAGAAGGGAAAGGGAACAGAAGGAATGTTGAAAGAAATAATGGTTGAAAAATTCCCAACACTATTGAGGGAGATGAATGTAAATGTCCTGGAAGCACAGCACACCCAAACAGTATAAATCCCAACAGGCCTACTCCAACACATATACTTGTCAAAATGTCCAATGCTCAAGACAAAGAAAAAATACTCAAGGCAGCAAGAGAAAAGAGAACCATCACATACAAGGGAAGCACAATAAGACTAAGTGCTGATTTCTTATCTGGGACCATGGAGGCAAGAAGACAATGGTATGACAAAGTCAAGGTAGTATAAGAAAAAAACTTCCAGCCATGAATTCTCTATCCAAGGAATCTCGCATTCAAAAATGATGGAGAGTTCAATATATTCATTGATAATCAGAAATTAAGAGAGTATGCCAATAAGAAACCTGCACTACAAGAAATAGTAAAGGAAGTTCTACAGGAAGAAAGGAAAAAACAGGAGAGAGAGTGTTGTAGGAGAGTGTAAGAACAACTGCAAAGAAAAAGAGAAATAAAAACAACATATGACATATATAAACCCTAGAAAAATATGGTTGATGTAAGAAATTCATTGAGAGTAATAACACTCAATATTAATGGGTTAAACTCACCAGGCAAGAGACACAGACTGGCAGAATGGATAAGGAAATATATTCCATCTATATGCTGTCTACAAGAAACCCAACTTAGTCACAGGGATTCAAGGAGGCTGAAAGTGAATGACTGAAAAACAATTTTACAAGCAAACAATAACCAAAAAAAGCACAGGAGTAGCTATCCAAATATTGGACAAAATAGACTTTAAATGCAAAACTATTGTAAGAGACAAAGGTGGGCACTGTATATTAGTAAAAGGGGTAATCTTTCAAGAAGAAAGAATAATCATAAACATTTATGCACCTAATCAGGGTGCCTCAAAATGCATGAGGCAAACACTGGAAAAACTAAGTGGATACATAAATGCCTCTACAATTATAGTGGGAGACTTTAATACACCATTATAACCATTAGACAGAACATCTAGGCAGAGACTCAATAAGGAAACAAAGATTCTGAATAATACATTAAAGGACCTAGACCTAATAGACATATACAGAATGCTAAACACAAATACAGCAGCATATACATTCTTCTCGAGTGCACATGGATCATACTCCATGATAGACCACATGCTAGGCCAAAGAACCACTCTCAATGAATTCAAAAAGATTGAGATTTTACAAAGTAATTTCTCTGACCACAGTGGAATGTAATTGGAAATCACTAAGGGCCAGAGAACCAGATTAGGCCCAAAGATATGGAAGTTAAACAACACACTCTTAGACATAAAGTTGGTCAAGGAGGAAAGCTCAAAAGAAATCAGTAACTACCTTGAAATGAATGAAAATGACAACACAACATATCAAATCCTATGGGATGCAGGCAAAACTGTACTGAGAGAGAAATTCATAGCCATAAAAGCATATATCAAAAAAGAAGAAAATGCTAAATTGAAGACCTAACTACATACCTATAGAATTAGGAAAAACAACAAAAAACTAACCACAAATGAAGTAGAAAGAAGGAAATAGTAAAGATTAGAGCTGAACCAAATGAAATAGACAAGAAAGCACTAGAAAAAATAAACAAAACTAAAAGCTGGTTCTTCGAGATCAATAAAATTGACAAACCCTTAGCCACAATAACAAACAAAAAGAGAGAGCAAATGAAAATACACAAAATAAGGAATGAGGAAGGGAATATCACAACTGACCCCCCAGAAATAAAGAGTATCATAAGAGAATACTTTGAAAAATTATATGCCAACAAGAATGATAATTTAGAGGAAAAGGACAAATTCCTAGAAACTCACAAGCAGCCTACATTGGTGAAAGAAGAAATAGATTAACTCAGCAGTCCAATTACAAGTAAAGTGATAGACTCAGTCATCAAAATACTTCCAACTAAGAAGAGCCCAGGACCAGACAGCTTCACAGGTGATTTCTACCAAACATTCCAGAAAGAGTTTACACCAAACCTGCTTGAACTCTTCCAAAAAAATGGAAGTAGAAGGAACATTGCCTAACTCATTCTATTATGCCAAATTACCATAATTCAAAAGCCAAACAACGATACCACAAGAAAGGAAAATTACAGACAAATTTCTCTAATGAACCTAGATGCTAAAATCCTCAACAAAATACTTGTTAATCACATTCAACAACATATCAAATGAATTATACACCATGATCAAGTGAGTTTCATCCTAGGTATGCAAGGATTGTACAACATAAGAAAATGAATCCATGTAATACACCCCATAAACAGACTGAAAGATAAAAAAACAACACATGATCATCTCTATAGATGAAGAAAAAGCATTTGACAAAATACAGCACTCTTTCCTGATAAAAACACTGCAAAAGATAGGAATAGAAGGAAACTTTCTGAACATGATAAAGGGTGTATATGAAAAACCCAAAGTTAACATCATCTTCAATGGTGAAATCCTAAAAGTTTTTCCTCTGAGATCGAGTAAAAGACAAGTATGCCCATTACCACCACTCTTATTTAACATTGTATTAGAAGACCTTGCTCAAGCACTGAGGCAAGAAAAAGATATAAAAGGCATCCAGATTGGAAAAGAAAAAGTAAAAATTTCAATATTTGCTGTTGACATTATCCTATACATAGAATGCCCTGAGAAATCTACAACAAAGTTTCTAGAAGTTATAAAGGAGTACACTAATGTCACAGGCTATAAGATCAATGCTCAAAAATCAGTAGCAGTTCCATACACAAATAATGAGCAATCTGAGGAGGAAATAAGGGAAAAAATACCATTTACAATAGTAACTAAAGAATCAAATACATAGGAATAAATTTTACTAAAGATGTAAAGGACTTATATACAGAAAACTACACAACACTGTTAAAGGAAATCAAAGAAGACTTAAATAAATGGAAGAATCTTCCCTATTAATGGAAAGATAGACTAAATATCATCAAGATGTCTGTCCTACCTAAACAAATCAACAGATTTAATGCAATCCCAATAAAAATTGACACTATTTTTAAGTAATTGGAAAAAATTAACTAAAAAATTTATTTGGAAGGGTAAGAGGCCCCAAATCATCAAAGACATTGAAAAAGAAAAATGAAGTTGGAAGCATCACACTACCTGACTTTAAAACATATTACAAAGCTACAGTGCTCAAAATTGCATGGTATTGGCACAGGAATCACATTCTTACCAATGGAACAGAATTGAGAGTTCTAATATAAATCCTCACATATACAGTCATCTGATATTTGACAAGGCCACCAAGCCCACTCAGTAGGGACAGAATGGCCTCTTCAACAAGTGGTGCTTGGAGAACTGGATATCCATATCCAAAAGAATGAGAGAGGAACACCATCTCACACCTCATATAAAAATCAATTCAAGATGGATAAAAGTTCTAAATATAGGAGCCAAGACCATAAAGACCTTGCAAGATAATGTAGGGTAACATCTACAGGACCTTGTAATAGGAAATGGTTTCATGAACTTCACACCCACAGCATGAGCAGCAAAAGAAAAAGTAGACAAATGGGATCTCCTCAAAATTAAAACTTTTCACCTCAAAGAACGTTATCAAGAAAATAAAAAGGCAGCCTACCCAATGGGAGAAAATATTTGGCAACCATATATCTGCTAGGAGCCTAATATCCTGCATATTTAAAGAAATCCTACACTTTGAAAATAAAAAGAGAAACAACCCATTTAAAATGGGCAAGTGACCTGAAAAGACAATTCTCCAAGGAAGAAATCCAAAAGATTAAAAAGCACATGAAAAAATGCTCGACATTGCTAGCTATTAGGGAAATTCAAATCAAAACTACAATGAGATGCCATCTTACACCCTTTAGAATGGTGGCTATAATAAAAACAGCCAACTATAAGTGTTGGAGATGATGTGGAGGAATGGGAACCCTCATCCACTGCTCATATGATTGTGGAATAGTCCAGCCACTGTGGAGGACAGTTTGGTGGTTTCTCAAAAAACTAACTATAGATCTTCTGTATGTTCCAGCAATTCCACTGCTGGGTATATACACAGAAGAATTGAAAGCAAAGACATGAACAGATATATGAACACCAATGTTCTTAGTGGCATTGTTCACTTTTGCCAAAAGTTGGAATCAACCCAGGTGCCCATAAACAGATGAATGGATAAATAAAATGTGGTACAAAATACATTGGAATATTACTCAGCTGTAAAAAGGAATAAAGTGCTAACACACAGGATAACATGGATGAATCTTGAACACCTTATGTTAAGTGAAGCAAGCCAGGCATTGAAGGATGAACCATACATGACCTCACTGATATTAAGGAAATTGAGCAGTCTCTGAGAACTATTGTCTGAAAGATAGCCATCATCCATATGGACATAATCTATGGTAAAGTGATAGAATGTAGTTGTGTATTGAAGGGATAGGACAGGTGGGTAGTGATATTATTGGTGATGGTGTAGGGCTGACAGTTGGGTAGATTGGGAAGGGTGGGTTAGAATATCCAGGATACTGGAGGTAGAAATGGGAGAGTAACCAAGTGAACACTTGAGATTTGTGGATATGAGGTTGAAGGTACAGAGGTAGGAATGCTTTTATGGCAATATGACAAGGAAGTGTCACTGGTTTAGGGTGTTGTTTGGGGGGGCATTTGGGACAAAGCACACCTGAAACAGGCTTCTAGGGAGTGTGTGAGTGTTCATCCTGTCATAATATGTTGTATCAGTGGGTGGAGGCCCACATAATGAGCAGGAAGGAGATGAACTCCCATCTTTGGGAGGACAAATATGCTCAGAAATAGGTGGGCATCTGTTAAGAGCAAGGGCAGTTCCTAATAGGGTTGGACAAACCAGTGTGTCAATACCTCTTGTTGCATGTAATTATGAATCTTGTCATCCAACGAGTCAACCTAGGGGTTCATCATGGGCCCCTGAGGGTTGGGGATAGAGGAAAAAACTAGATCAAACAGTGGGTATTTAAAGGTCAGTGGAAATGTTTTTCATTACCTTACACTGATGGACAGATGATATGGTAAATATCATCAAAATTTATGAAAGTGTACAGTCTATAAGGTAAACCATACTGTAAGCCATTGGCAATGTTTAGTAGCTACATTTCACTAGCTACTATATCAGTTATAACAATGCTACCATCCACATACAAAAAGGTTTTAATACGGGGTGAAGAAAGGGGAAAGAGTTTGGGTATATGAGAGTCTCTTCTATTCTGTGTGTGACTTTGCTGGGACCTAAAACTTCTTTGAAAAGTAAATGAAAAAGAGTGAGACACTGGGAAGTGAGAGGCGGAAGGTGCCACAGTACACACTGGACACCAGATATTGCAGTGATAAAAGGCAAAATGTCAAAAAAATATTTTTGTTTAATTTTTTCCATTTTTTTAATATCCCAACTGTAACTGTTGGGGAATTTGATGTAATTATGAATTCCAAAAATTGGATCATGCCTGTAATCTGATCTGTTAATCTGGGCATGATTGAATTATGATTAGGGCGTTGACTGGGCCATGTCAGTCAGTAGGGCCTTGAGCCCCACCCCCTGGTGGGTGGGGAATTGAATACAAAAGGCAAGGCAATGAACAGAGTTGAAGCAGTCTTTTGAGAAGCAGTCTTTTGAGAAGCAGTTTTGATGTTGGAAAGAAGGCCCCAGGAGAAGAGAAGCAAGCCATTTGCCTGATCATCTACAGCTGACCTTGTGGAGGAACCAGGAGCTAAGCCCGGAGAGAAATGCAGCCCCGGGAAGAGAGGAACCCCAGAAGCATGAACCCTGGCAAACGCTGGCAGCTGTCTTGCTCTAACACGTGGCAATGGACTGTGGTGAGAGAAGAAACTTAATGCTTTATGGCCTGGTATCTGTGGACTTCTACCCCAAATAAATACCCTTTATAAAGACCAACCCATTTTTGGTGTTTCACATTAGCACCCCTTTGGCTGACTAATACACCAACCTTTAAATTTATTTTATTTATAGTTTTTTTGTTTTTTTTTTTTGAAGTTTTCATTTACTTTATCTCTTACATTTAAACTTACCATTATGATTTCATTTTCCTATTAATTGTATTTGACTATTGTATTGGCTTCATCTTTAGGGAAGCTTTGGATCACAGAAGGGTTACAACCAGGGTGGGAGAGGATCTTTTGTGGAGGGTGTCAGGGATGGGTGGTGCAAGGGAGGAAGTTCATCTGAACATACATACAAGGTATATAAAATGTCCAAATGTTCGCAGAACATGGTCACAGTGGGTGGAGAATCACTCAATAAATGAGAGAATACTGAATTCCCATCCTAGAGAGTTCTGCCACATTCTCCACAGGAGCAGCAACAGTCCCCCAAGTGTAGGGGCAGTGTCTGGCAAAGGAGGAAAATCCACTGATGGGCCCTTGGTATTGATGACTCACCTTATGAGACTTTGCTCTTGAAATTGAAACTTAGCCTATTGTTATGGGGTGCCTAAGGGTTGCCTCCTGAGAGCTTCCTTTGCTCAAATGTCACCTCTCTCTAAGCCAAACAACATATGAATGCATTACCTTCCTCCAAGCATTGGACACGACTCCCGGGGATGATCCTCCTTGGCAACAAGGGATTACTACCAAGTGCCAACCGGCAATACAACTGGAAAAAGACCTCGAGTTAAAGGGGGAAAATGTAAAGACAAATGACTTCATATGGCTAAGAGTCTTCAAAGTGAGTCAGGAGGTCATCCCCGAGGTAATGCTTATGCACATCTCAGTAGGACCTCATAGGTTTCCAAAGTGGATATCACCCCAAATAGAGGGGATCCTGAGGGCTCTGGAGACACCCAGGTATGGGTGGACATAGCTCCAGAGTTTGGTGCCTTATCAGTGGGCCCTACTTTGGGATCTGTGCTCCTGAGAGTGACAGAATTGGTCTCTAATATGTCTTCCCTGCACATGGTTCATGTGTCCCTTCTATTCAAACCTATACATTGTGCTGGAATTTGTAGGTGTACATCCAGAGACTGCAGTCTTTAGGCTGTCCATGTGCCAGCTGGGCCCAGAATCTCGGTGGAGCTGCAACTCCTACTCTACAGCTCAATGGACTCACCCAGGTCACCTTGCGGGGAGATGATTGATGACAATGGTCATCCCAGGGAATGGAGAGAGCCTGAAGCTGCAGGTGGGATAATCCCATCCATCTTATCCATAGGATATAAGCCCCCTTTCACTTGGAGATGGAGTGGACATCACCATCGCAGACTCCTCAGGATTGGGGGAAGAGCTGTGGACTAGAGTGGATTTACTTATATTCTGTTATAGACATATTGTGATTCAAGCAATGGAAGAAATTACAACACAAATGTGGAGCTAGTGGCCACTGGATGCTCTGGGAGAAGGAAGAGGGAAAAGTAGTTGTAATACAGGAGCTTTTTTGGGACTTGGGAATTATCCTGAATGGCATTGCAATGACAGATATAGGCCATTTTATGCCATCATATAACATGCAGAACTGTGTGGAAGAAAGTATGGTCGACAATGTGAACTATGGTCCATGCTTAATGGCAAAGCCCCAGGATGTGTATATCCATTGCAGGTGATGTGCCACACTAATGAAGGATGTTTATGTGGGAGGTTGAGGGAAGTATGGGAAGTGGGGCATATGGGAATCACTTTAATTTTCATGTAACATCTATGTAATCTAAGTATGTTTAAAAAAAATGAAAAATAAAAAAAATAGAAGGAAAGAATGACAATAAAATAAAATATTTTTTAAAAAAGAGAGCGAGAGATACCCAATAAGATTAAGTGCCAATTTCTCATCAGAAACCATGGAGGCAAGAAGGCAGTGGTATGATATATTCAAGACACTGCAAAAGAAAAACTACCAGCCAAGAATTTTATATCTGCTAAGATTAACTTTCAAAAATTAGTGTGAGTTTATAATATTCACAGATAATCAGAAACTGAGAGACTTTATTAAAAAAAAAAGACTGGCTTTGCTGGAAACGATAAAGGGAGTGTTACAGCCTGAAACAAGAAGCCAGGAGAGAGAAGCTTGGAAGAAAGTCTAGAAATGATGAATGTATCAGTAACAGTAAATAAAGTGTCAAAAGAGTGGTAAAAATTAAATGACAGGTAAAACCCAGAGGTCAAAATGGGTGAAATAAGAACTGCCTATACAGTAATAACATTGAATGCTAATGGATTAAATTCCCCAATCAAAAGACACAGATTGGAGGAATGGATAAGAAAATATGAGCCATCTATATGCTGTCTGCAAGAGATTCACCTTAGGTATGCTAAGTCACCCTCCAGGATGGCAGGCACCAGGGACTCCATGAGCTTCTCCCAAGTGCTACCCTCTCTGTGTGCACCTGGCTGCTCTGGGTCCTCTTCAAGTGTTAAATTGTTTCCACACTGAGAAGGGTAAGAGCAGGAGCACATGGTCAGCATTTGCCCCATGATCTCTAAGAGCGTGGGGGTAGTGCAGACTGCCTTCACCCAAGCCCTCTGTGCCTTGATGCAAGAACTGGGGCAGGAGTGACTGTAGAACAAGTTCCCAGCCTCAAAAGTAGAATTGACATGAGGGATTACATTATTAGACTCTTCCTGTCATTCTGTTAGCTGATGAGTACTAGGACCTCCCTGTTTCACTGCCTGGTAAGACTATGATCCCCCTGAGTCCTCACAAACCTGTCCCTTCCTAAGTTAATGAATTCTCAAGTCCCTGCTCAGGATCACACAGGTCAGAACTCTGAGCCATTCACATTGGGGCCACATGATATTTACTCAGTCCTATGTGAGTCATGGTCTGCTCCAGACATGGGGGGAAAAGGTCTGCTCACATCTCTTCCTCCCCACTTTGTGTGAGGGTAAATCAGAAATTATGAGAGCAACTTTGATTTCCAAACAATTCACTGGTTTTTCTGTCTTTTGAATTAAAGGGATTTCTGAGAATTTGCAGCCATGGTAATCTCTTCTCCAGGAAATGGGCAAATGCCAGGATTTTCCAGGTAGGAGAAAGACTCCTGTATGGATGAGGATCTGAACAGAAGCCTCAGAGAAGAGCAAACCCAAATGGCTGGTTGTTGAGGCTCCACTTCTCATGGAACAATTTCAATACAAAACACACAAGTGGTTCCATTTTCCCCTACACTAGATTGACCAGGATGAAAGAGAATGTTAACAGCTGGGCCTGGGGGATGCAGGCAACTGAACCACTGCAGTCTTGGAAGTTCTATGGCTTAAGCTCTTAAATTTCCCTGTATGTGTGTCACCCAGCCATCATATTCCTGGAAGTCTATCCTGGTAGTCAGAGAGGGGAAACAGGTAATTAAGACACATGTAAGATATAGCCTGCAGCACTGGTGAAATGGCCCCAGAAAAGAATCCCTTCAAGATCTGAGAGCAGGAATAGGTTGAACCACCACTGTATGCAGCCTTCCTTCTGGAATATTATTCAACTGAATAAGGCCATTATTCCTGGCCTGGAAAGTTCAAGGAATGTGTTATATGTGTGAATTTTGCACACAGACATGTCATAAAGTGAGCCCCTTTATATCATAAAACGAGCAACTTTCCTTAAGGATCAAAAGTATCCTTCATAAAGATCTGTATGTCTTAGGGAAGATGTGAAGGACAGTCCAGTCAACTGCTCCAGGGGACATCTGTATTCAGGGAGTGACTATTAAAAAACAACAAAAGGCAAAGGTAACCTTGGTTTCAGAAACAGTTAAAACAATATTGGCATCTCTTTTCACATGCTCCTACAAATGTGTGAAAAGTGACTTTCTTCCTGGCCAAGACCAGGGCTTCCAAGAGTGTTGTGGTGGGTAAGGGATGGAGGCTCAGAAGACTTTGGGAGTGAGACTGTGGGCTAAGCAGATGGCAAATCCATGGGAGTGCTCAGAGGAAGGAGCCAGGTAGGAAATGGGCCCTCCAGCCTTCCCCAGGTGTTGCAGGACCCTGGTGCATAGATGCCACCCCACATGCTCTAACCTGGATGCAGCAATGGTAGGATCCCTTGACCTGCTCACCAACCTTCTGTGTGGACCTCTGTAAACACAGTGCCCAATAGCCTGGTAGGAGGTGCCACAAGGCTGCTTGGCAATTACCACAAGGTGAGCAACCCATACTAATTCCATGATACAGATCAGGCACAGAAACATGTCTGCATATACCTCCAGCACATTTGGCATGGAAATGATAGCTGTTGGTCCCAGGACAAACATTTGGAATGATGGTTACCTTCCCTACTCTATTAGTCAGGGTTCTCTAGGGAAACAAAATCAACAGGGTATATCTGTAAATAGTATGAGATTTTATGAGTCTCTCACATGACTGTGGGGATGCACAAGTTTAGGTTCTGCAGGCAGACTGCAAACCAGGGTCTCCAATGAAAGTCCAATGAAGGTTCCTGATGAGTTTCTGGGAGATGTTAGCTGTCCAAAGGTGAGCTGGGAAATTCTCTCTGAAAGCTGAAATCACTTTTCCTTTTAAGGCATTCAACTGATTGGATAAAGCATCACTTATTGCTGACAGCTATCTCCCTGGTTGATGTAGATGTAATCAGCCATCTATGCAGTAAAATCACTGATGACTAAAGCCCATAAATGTCCTTGTATTACAATTAGCCCAGTACTTCCTTGACCAAACAACTGGGCACAATTACCTGGCTTAGTTGACGCATCAGCCTAACCATCACACCCATCAACACTTGCCTTCTTATCAGCCACTTATGACCTGAGATGTGAACTCGAAGGAACAACCACTTTTCCAAATAGTGTTAGCCTGCTCCTGCCCAAGATGTTCCTGTTCCTCATACCTGAGGCCTCACACTGAAAGGAGGAGGAATTGGGGGCTTCCCAGGAGGTAAAAAAATGGTGGCATGACCTGAAGTAGATGACCCTGGCCCATGTTAAGCTACCTTTGGGAACCTCCTGGCCAAATGCCAGTGGATTTGCAGTTGAAGAGTGAACAAATGTCTACATTGATGAAAAAAGTCTTACTCCCAGTATTCCTGAGGCCAGTACTTCTGGATGCAGGAATGCAGCAGGAGAATATCTTGCTCTCTCATCTCTGGCTAAGTGAGCTGGGTAAGGGGCTGTCTGAGAAATCTCAGTGTCTGGTTACCAGAGTTCCAAGTTCTGTTGTGCTCTATCTCCAAGGAAGTGAGTTGATCTTCAAGTAAGTGTGGTCATCTTCCTTACCTGACAGCCCACAACTGATAAGACCTCCATGAAGTCCCCTCAGGATTGCTAGCTATTAATCATCCTCAATGTTATTATCCTGTAAACTGGACAGAGTTTCACCATCTCCCTCCCCACAGCTACCAGAGAAAGGCTGGGTGCAGACAGGACCTCTGGCATGAATAGATAGAGCTGGATTCAATCCTGGCTACTTCTTATCAATTTTGTGATCCAAGTCTTGTCATTTTACCTCTCAGCACCTCCCTAGTCTCCCCACCTACACAATGGGGAATATTCTAGCTTCTAATTCCTAGGTCATCAAGTGAATGTGAGATAACTGTAAAAGACATGGGCTGGGGTCTCAATAGGTAAAAGAAACATATTTATAAGAAAGTAAGTTTTCATAACATGGAATACCAAGCAAACAGGGCTGGGTACTGGCTGTGTTATCCTGGGAAAGACAATTTCTTTCTGGGTCTCATCTCTCAGTCTGCACCATGAAGAGTTTGTAATGAAATGAAAGTCAGATATATCTCTTTGGCAAGAAACCTTCCAATGGTTTCACATTATAATTAGAATCAGAGACTGGTGGCTCAAATTAACCAATGTTGTGGAAAGTCTAGGTCAAGCTGACCCCAAAGTTTGAGCTTTGTAGAAGACCCCAAGAAGTTGTTCTCTGGGCACAGTCTTAAAGATGATTCCAACATGGATGAGTGGGTTAAAGGGAAGATCAATGAAGGCAGGCAAAGAGGGTGTTCTAAGTTGGAAAAGCCTTGGTCTGTTCCCAGGTGAAAAGTGTTTACACAATAAATAAATATAAAACAATTTATAAAGAACTTGAGGAAAATGTAAAGCAATATAACTCCTCTCTGTTCTTTTTTGTTTTGGAAGTGTAATTAGTTTTCATTAAAAAGAGGGGACTTTAAGATCAGCAAATGCTTAACCTTTTCCAAGGTGAAGAAGGGTGAAATTAAGCTGGCATTGGGAGGAGGAAGCATCCTGGAGAGCCTGTTATGAACAGAACACAAAGAATGTCTTCTGGTGGAGTCTTGCACTGCACATTGAGAGTGACAAGGGTGATCAAGTGGACATGATCCAGGCTGTCTCATCACAGCCTCAGCAACCCAGAGCTGGAGCAAGCTTAGTGGTTACATGTCCACTCCCACCAAAGCTCAGAATCTGAGAGTCAGTCAAGGGTGAAGAGGTCTTCCTTTGCACAGTGCTGGTGCTATGGTGGCCATCTGCCTCCTCCCAGGGTGGAAATGCTGGCTGGAAGGCCCAGAGCTGACTACTTGTCAAAGAAGTTCATGAGAAAAGTCAGTGCACAAGCAGGGCTCCCAGGCCTAATGCCACTTACTACTCATGCTTGGGCTAAGTTTGGTGGAGTGAATTCCTCCATGTTCAAAAGCTCAGGGTCATGCAGCCTTACATTAACACAGTCATTCACCTGACATTTACAGAATGCCTTCCATGTATACAGCAATATGAGAGAGCACTTTGGACCTCCTCCATATCTTCTTGTAGCTTAGAGTTGGTAGAGATTAGAAATGGTATCAATAAGGTAAATGCTGTAATAGAGATGAGGTGGAGCTCCTATGAGAACACAGAAGTCACCCTTTCCTGAAAGTGTTCAAATTCAAGCAAAGTTTGTAGAGGAGACAATGTTAGAAGTGAGTCAATGTGAATTGTGAGGTGGTGGGACAGACATACTGAGAATAGCATTGCTGACTGGAGGATGTGTGAACAAATATGTCCTGCACAAGGCCTTAGAGATTACATGATGATGTGTGACTACAAAGGATGGGAGAGTGATGACTGAACACATAGGAAAAATATGAAGATTAAGATTCAGGGACCCCATTGCAAGGGAAGCTGCAGGGATATTTTTGAGTAATTTTGTCCTATATTCATTAAAGTGGTACCTCCCAAATTACTAAAGCTTCAGAGATGTCAAAACAATGTTATTTCCTGGTATGATAGATACCTATGGTTTTACAAACTTATGACCTC
>JAQZBX010018601.1:0-34465 GCA_029593785.1 Cabassous unicinctus | reverse complement strand
TGTACTAACATACAACTACGATAACTTTCTTTTGAGTTTATTTTTGCCTGGAAATCACTTTTATCCTTGTATTAAACATTTCTTGTGTTTTTATATTTTAGGTGTGCTGCTTGTAAATAGCTTATAGCTGAATTTTATTTTATTTACCTTTATGATTATTATTAATGTTTTTGCCAATTTTTCTACTGTACTTTGTTCTTTCTATTTCTCATATTTTTATTCTATGATTTTTTTTCTTTCCTTGCCTTTAATTTTAATTTGATTAAGGTTTTATTTCTTATTCCAGTTACCTGCAGGCACGGATGTTATAGATTTTATTTCTATTTTTAATAGTTACCTGTAAGAAAATACTATGAATAATTAATAAAATCAGAAGTTAATCTACACATGAAATGACTTCCAAATAATTTGAAGAAATTAAAACAATTTAACTGCTCTCATTACTGTACCAGTCACCTTAGGGTAAGTGATACAAAAAAAATCTCCAAATCTCTGACAATCTCCACGGTTTATTTCATTCTCACATTGCAAATGTGTCGTGATTTGGCTGCGGCACTGTCCCATGTCTTCTTCGCTGTATAACTCAGACAGGTGAAGCAGCTTTTACCTGGAACACTGTGGTCTCACAGAAGAGGGAAAAGAGAGATCGGCAACAGTGTGCGATGACTTAAAATTTCCATTCACAAATAGCATATATTCCTTATGCTCACATTTTATTTGCCAGAGGAAGTCAAGTGGCCAAGCCTGACATCAACAGGACTGAATGTACAATTCTCCTACAAGGAGTTTCTGCAAGTATTCTGAAAACAGTGCAATCCAACGGAGCCATCTGCCTTCTCTGTCTCACACAAAATCTACTTATCACCCCTTCCCCACGAGAAACAGCCCCAAATTCTACCCAATCACTGACTTAGGCTTAACGTTCAGGATCTCTTGGTATTTTTCTCTCATGCTTTCTTGCGATCCAGAGTTCTGTGAAATAAAAGGAAACATTTTCCATCCAACACTCAGCAAACAGCGGTGGGACGAGGCTTGGTTAGCCACCACATACACCCTGGAGAAGGACGAGCTCGCGGCAGCTAGTCTTCCGTAGCAAATCTGAACTCATCATGTGCTGATACTGCAAGTGCCCCCTACTCTGGGGGTGGGCAAAGCCCTTTGTTTGGGCCCAGGTTCTGCTCTAAGTCCATTGCTCGCTATGCTCCTAGCTTTTCTGACTTTTAGGAGGCTCTTGCTTTCCCATTATTCTTCTTGACCACATCTGTAGAGAGCATTGAAGAATGAGCCCTTCTTGGAGGCTGACCATCTTTCTCTGCTGCTTCCTGTCCATGGAGGGCTGGGGCCAAGGGTTGTTTCAAGTCATGATCAGTCTTTTTAGGCAAGACTGTTGGCTTCTGTGTTAGCCAACATAATACAGTTCCAGAGGAACAGAACCAGCAGGATATATATAGTAAGTGATTTATTATAAGCATTGGCTCATGTGGCTGTGGGGATTGGCAAGTATGAATTCCACTGGGCAGGCTGCAAGCTGGAAACTTCAATGAAGGTGTTTTAGTTTGCTAAAGGCTGCCAATGTAATATACCAGAAACGGAGTGGCTTTTACAAGGGGAATTTATTAGGTTAAAAGCTTACAGTTCTGAGGCATGAAACTGTCCAAGTCACGGCATCATCAGAGATGCTGTCTCACTGCAGGTCGGCAGCTGGCGATCCTGGACCCGTGCCATCTGGCGAGGCACAGTGGCGACTCTGCCTGTCTCTGCCTTCTCCCCAGTCTCACTTTCTCCACGAGCTCAGCTGAGGGTGATCAGGCACATGGCGGTGTCTGCTCCTCTTTGTTCAGAACCTCACTGCTAGTTCTGCTTTGGGTTGCTCCGTATATGGCTCGTCTCTCTCCTGGGTTCTTTGGTTTGACCTTCTGGAGGTTTCTCTCCGGCACTGCCACATTTTTCTGTGTCTGTGGCATTTTTATTCCTCTGTTTATAGAGGACTCCAATAAGAGGATTAAGACTCACTCTGGTTCCCACAATCTAATCAAAGCCCCTTACCTGAAGTACATTAATGAAGAAGTCCCACCTACAATAGGTTACATACACAGGAATGAATTAGCTTTAAGAACAGGATTTTCTGGGGTCCACTCAGCTTCACAGTGTCACAGAAGGTAAAGCTGTATTCCCCAGGAGAAGCTGGCTGGCTGAAGAAAAGGCAGAAATTCCTCTTTACAACCCCTTGAAGACCTCCAACTGATTGGTTGAAGAGACTCCCCTCACTGCTGAGGGCTGTCTCCTTTGTTAGTTATAGGTACAATCAGCCATGGATGTAATCACCTGGGTCAGGATGGAACTCCATCTATGAAGTATCCTCACAGTAACAATCTGGGCAGTGTTTATTTGACCAAACAACTGGACCCCACAACTTAGCCAAGTTGACACATGAATTTAACCATCACAGCTCCATTGACAATAATATTCTCTAAAAACGTAGTTGGCTTTTATCTATTTGATTCTAGTTGGCCCCATATGCCAATAGCCGTACATCAAATTACTTGAGACATTTATATCTTCAGCCTATCAGACATTTGTGAAAGAATCACATCCTTATTTTTTTTTATTCATTGAGCTATTCTGTCCAGTCTAAAATATTTATCAGGTACTACCTTATTCAAAGGTTTTAACGTAAGGTAACACACCTGAAATATGATGACCTTGTCACAAGGTTTAATTTATTTTTAACTTTTCTTTTGAAAACTTCAAAATTAAACCTAAGTAATAAGACTAGTGCAAGGAATTCCCATATATCCTTTCCTTTATTTATTTTTTCAAATAACAAAAAAAAAAAGTAACAGAAAAAGGCAGCTCGACAATTTCTAGAAGCATTATCCTTTCCTTCATTCACGAATTGTTTATGTTTAGCCACATTTTCACTCTTCCTCATTCTCTCTTTTTAGCTCTCTTTCTCGCTTGCTTTACACACACCCATTATAATTGCCAAACTACCTGAGAGTAAGTTGCAGTCGGCATGATCCTTTAGTCCTAAATATTTCAGCACGTAATTCCTAAGAATAAGGGCATTCTTTTATATAACCATGGTATAGTAATCAAATTCAGATCATTTAACATTAATATAACATTCCTATATAATACACAATCCATATTCAATTCATCCAGTTATCCCAAAACGCTCATTAGACCATTTATTTTTCTAATCCAGTATTACAGGTTGCATTTAATTGTCATGTTTCCTTTAATCCCTGCCTTCATTTGTCTCTCAGGAAATTAATTTTTGAAGATAATGGGTCAATTGTTTTGTTGCAAATGATGTTGTGTCCTCAGTGCATCGCCTCAGGGTGCTAAGTGTGACCATTGCTACAGGACAAGGATGAAATTTAATTGGCCTTTGTTGTTCAAAGGGTTGGAGATGAGAAACAGTTGCATCTTTCATTTTTCAGTTCTGAAATTTCTAGACTCTAGTCCCTTAATATATCACCCACCACTGGCTGGCCCTGAAGCCAATGCCATATATCCTAGGTTCTGCTGTAATGGTAGAACCCTGCTTAAACTACCGTTGTCTGTGTTGGTCACCTTAGGCTGAGATATGCTGATGCACAAAAATGGGCAATTGCAAGTTCTATTTGTGACTTTGCAAATCAGCGCAACCTAGGTACAGTCTGTATCATTCTATTCAACAATTCTGCTTCTAGGAATCCATCCTACAAGAAATATTTGAGCATATGCACAAAGACGTATATACAAAGATGTTTATTTCAGCATTGTTTGCAATAGTGAGAAACTGAAAACCACTTAAATGACTAGGGGAATTTTAAATAAATTATGGTAGTCATGTATGGAATACTCTTTGTATAAACTTCTGCACTTCCAACAACTGCTTCTGACACTGATTGCAAATACTGCAGTAACTCAATCCAATCCAGTTCTGATTCTAACCACCCAGAATCAGGCCAGACTCCACAGGGTACTAATCACAAGTTTTGGGGTCCAGGCTGCCTGCACTTTTCAAACCGACCACAAATTGGGGGGTTTCCACCACCCGTTTCAGGTTCAGTAATTTGCTAGTATAACTCATGGAACCGATAAAAATGCTATGCTTTATTAGAGTAAAAGGATGCAAATAAGAGGAAACCTAAAGAAGAGACGCATGGGGTGAGGTCTGGGGGAGTCTCACTCATAAGCTCCTGGCCCAGGGATTATCTTCTCAGTCACAGAAGCTCATCAACACTTTGTGTGTCTTGAGTTTATTTGGGGTCTCATTACATAGGCATTATTGACGGAGTCAATGTCCACATGGTTGAGCTCAATCTCCTGACCCTCTCCCTTCCCCGAGGTCGAGGAGGTAGGTCAGTGTGACCTGGCTGAGCCCCTCAATCCCCTCATCATAAGGGTGGTCTCTCTGCGCCCCTACCCTCAGGCTATCGGTGGGCCCAGGCTCCATTCTGCAACTATCAGCTGTGATCCTGAGCCCACCAAGAGGAACAAAAGACATTCCTATCTCAGGAAATTCCAAAGATGAAGAGGATTCTTTTCCAAGAACTGTGGACAAGAGCCAGCCATGTTTTTCATTACACCACACTCTGGCAGCCATTACATAGAATGAGATAACGAGCTATAGCAGCGTCTCTAAAACACAATGTTCAATGGAAATATATAAGTGAATGGAAACACGTAAAAAAACTGAAATAACTTGATTTATATTAAAACAAGAACAAACCACCACAGTATTGTGTGCATGTATATGCACATACAGAATGTAAATATGTGGAATAAAGTCTGGAACCTGTTAACAAATGTTTATCTCAGAAAAGAAAACATGGAAAGAGGGGCCAGATAGAAATAAAAAGGGATTTTACCATTTTATTCTAGATATGGCCCTGCTGTTTAAGATTGTTTGAAAAAATATATTATTTTACCACTTATGCAAATTAATTGATTGGATAAATACTATAATGTAACCAAAGGGCATATGAGCATTCAAAGGCAATGAGAAGCTTGGGGTGAGAATGAAAGACTGTGAAGTGAGGAGAGTACCCACGGTCACTGCCATCAAATACTGAGGTGTCCCTCAAGGAGGAAAAGTCCTGCCTTATTTTGTACACCCTCCAAAGAGCAGAAGGATGGAAAAAATAAAAATGGAAATAAACTCATCTCTCAGAGCAGTCTAAAGGTGGAGTGAACCACTTGTGGGATATAATAATTTACTGGCCACAGTGACGTTGAGGGGTAATTCCAAGCCCTAATAAAAATTTCAACTAAAAGACACTTAATCTAGACAGTTTTTCATCTAGAAGTTTCTTGGACAGCCCATTTCAAGTTTTGATTGATTGTGCCTAGAAACCACCATGTACATTCTGAAATGTATGGCTCTGGACATTGGAACTTTGGCTCCCAGAGAAGCTCATGGGAATGCTTGAGCTCTACTACTGATTCACTCCACTTTTAAATATTCTCATGGTACCAAATTCCTTAAGAGCTGGGTCAGCAGGAAAGCATCCTCCTCCCCTGAATCACCCAGCCTTCTGCAGAAAGAATGTTGTTTCTATGGTCTTCCCATTGAATTTCAGCTCGACGACTTACTACTCTAGTTTCCCAGAAAAATAATGCGGAGCCCCAGAGTGCTGGGTTTTAAAGCCTTTTATACCTTCATTCTTGAGGCAAGCATACATAATCTGTCCCACTTCCACTCACATTTCATTGGCCAAAGCAAGTCAAAGGGCTGTTCAAGGGGTTTGGGAAGCATAATTCTCTTGTGTCATTGGAATAACCAGAAATATTGGTGAACACCTATAATGTTTACTGTAGTGGGGCACTTGTGACAGTTTGAGATTATTATGAATCCCCAAAAGAGAAAGGTTATGTTTGTAAACTCATCTATTTTTCTGGGTGTGATACCCTTCGATTACATTGGATTCAGTTGAGGGGCCCTGATTGGATTACCTGTTAAGATTGCTTTGAGAGCTTTCTTTGATTAGATCATGTCAGTAAGGCATGACTCTTGTTGAGTCCCCGCCCCCTTGGTGGGCCAACGTAAAGGGACACTGACTCAAGAAGACACACAGGAAGAGAGAGAGATCTGCCACTTTTGATCCTGGGGCCCAGGGGAGAGATGAGCCTTTTGCCTGATAGTTTGCAGCTGACTTTGGGGAGAGAACAGAATAACTGAGACTGATATAGAAGGCTTGGAAAGAAACGAGCCCTATGCCAGGAGAGAGAGGAAGCCCTGAGAGACAAGCCCTGTGCCAGCCTGCAGCTGAGAGAGGAAGCCCAGAGGGGAGGGCTGAACCCTCACAGAGATCAGCAACCATCTTGCTTCAATACGGGGCAACTGACTTTGGTGAGAAATCAACCTTGAGTTGGACCCTTTAGGGCCTTGTAACTATAAGCTTGTACCCCAAATAAATACCCTTTATAAAAGCCAACAGATTTCTGGCACTTTGCATGGGCACCTCCTTGGCAGACTAAAACAGGCACCCTTACCTCTTAAGGACAATATTATATGGGGATTCATAAAACCCTGTGCCTTTTCTGTCCCCGTTTTATACTGTTGAGTCAAAAAGTCAAAGATCTAGTGATGTTATGGCTCTGATTCTAATTTATTCGTGAGCTGAATTACATAGTGTTATCTAATACCATTCCATATCATAGTATCAATAAACAAATGACACACTCCATTTAATTTTAGGAGGGTTTTAGTATTAGTTGGGTTCACTAATTTTCAGAAGCAAATTTTGAGACAACAACTTTCATGTAAGTATATATTTGGGAGGAGCTGAGAACACTAGAGGTGGAATGGGGATAGGCCATTGCCTGGCCATGTGACACACAGGTCATGTGACACACAGGCCATGTGCACTTCAAAGCCATTAGTGACTGGAGCCCTTCCCTGGTGGATGGCGCAAGGTTGGGACAAGCCTAGAAGGCTTGGGCTGTGGGCTAGGAGGGTGTTACCCAAATTCACAGATTATGTAAGGCTGTGATTGTGACTGCATTATCCTCTGCCTTCAGGACAATTTCATTACTCAAGGTACTCAGTTCATGACTCAGTTCTTGGACTTGTTGCAGAGTGAGGCTTCTAGGGGCCAAGGATTCCTGCCTGGAGCACTCTCTTCTCACCATTTCTGCAGGGTCATGACTTAGCTGAAGGCTGCCCTCAATTGGCTGAACCTCAAGCCTCTGTGCCTTGGTCAGCCAGGCAATTCCAAGGTGAGGGTTGCTGCTCCCAGTCTTCCTTGGGAATTCCTGCATTCATCTTCCTTTGGGGCACACCTCTTTCTCCCTCTCCTGTTTTCTTGTGTGTTTCCTTACCCTCCCCCACACACGCTTTTATATCTCCTCTATACTGTTCTCTCTTTGTCTATTTTTATCCTTTCTCTCTCTCTTTCTTCCCATCTTTTTTTGTCCCTTACTCTATCTTTATCTTGATGTTATCTTCCTTTTTGTCATTTAGAAACAGATATTTCCTGATGGGATATACTTGGCTAAGGGGAGGTGAGAACTGTCAGAATCTTTGAGCCAGAGGGTATCTTAAAAAGTAGCTAAGATAACCCCCTCTTTTCTCTCATGCTTGTGTCTTGCACAACTGACCCAGAACATTGCCCATGCACTGCTGGATATTCAAACCTCAAGTTTTCTTCTTATCTGGGAAGCCTAATGCTTGGAAAATGAGTGTCAGTGATGGACCAGAAGATCTCAGAAGACTGAGATCATCACTGGGCTGTGAGCAATGAGTCAATATTTTCATTTACTACATATTTACTGAACCTTCTGTTCCATAATGAGGACACGAAGGTCCACTTCTTATCCATTCACCTGGCTGTCGGGCATGTCAATGAGCTCATGTGGTCTCAGGTGGGCTTCTTCTGTGTATGGTGGTTTATAGATATATGTATAGATACAGCTAGAGATCTGGCTTTCCCATAAGGATGTCTCACATTGAAGGAGACATCTTGCTATCAGGTGCCTGAGGATCTCTTCCTGCTTTAGTGAGTCAGAACATGGCAGACTGCACTATCCCATCCTCTTAATTAGCATCCTTTTATCTAATGCTCCTCTAAGGGATGCAGCTTCTCAGAACTAGACTTCATTCTTGTAAAGAAAGAGCCAACTCTTCCTTGCATGAATCATTATCCTTCCCAGATGATGGGGCTGAAGTCTGACCCAAAAGAGCTGCCCGTTTCTCATCATGGGTTTAACCATCCCATTTACAGGGAGAAGTTTCTACTTCTATAAATATCAAGTGCCACATTTCTTTTATTGTACTGTAAAGAAAATTAACAATATTGAAAGCCACTACATCATATTTGGTAATGGTACCTTACCCTAGAACCTCCTCCCTGTTGAATGGCCTATACTTTTATTTCAGAAACTGAGACCTAATTTCTCCACTGAGCACTAAGAAAGAAGGCTTGTTATATATATAAATATATATACACATATTTGTTTGTTTTAATAAACTACCTAAATCTATCCAAACGTTTGCAACACAGAGATGGTAAATTCAAAGAACACATAGCTTTAAGATCTTAAAAATAAAGGAACATATTTATGAGACCACTTGTATAAGTCTTTGAACTGCACTGTGCCTTTTAAAGTATGAATTCTTATTTCAGTTTAGAAGATTTTCTTTAGAGGAGTTGTTTTTTAAATGTAAAGCAGTTTGCGATTTTAAAAATCAATATTTCATTTATGATTCATGTTTTGCTAAAATGGATAATGTAATGCCTTAATGGATGGAAATGGATCATGGCGAGGAGGTCAGAAAGCAATTGCTGCCATTAATAATACACATTCTACAAGGTAATCGACAGGCAGGGAGTAGGCGATTCTTTAGAATATTCCTGCAGGGGTTTGGTATATGGAGTGTATACAAAAATAGCAGCTGATGTTAAGACCAGCATATGTCAGAGAAGCACACATATTTGTGTGAACATTATCAAGTCTTTGCCATCAGCAAATAGTTTCTCTACTCATTCAAAAACTGTAGGCAGTTAATTATAGAAGAATTGTATATGATTAGAGAAATCAGGACAAGTAAAATGTGCTCGAATCCCTAGCTGCAGGAGGCACTAGGCATGCCACTCCTTTGCTAGATGACTCATCCTTTGTGTTTCCCTAGATCTTTGCTCACAATCATGCACTTGATTATTTACGTTTATTTTATTTATTATTATTTATTACCTTTCTGAAAATGCTACAGAGTCCAATTTTGAATGGTGTTTGCTCCTTGCATGGGATGAAGAAGGGGAAGCTCAATCTTAAATGTGCCCAATGCAGGCTTGCAAGGTTGCATTGGAGCCCCCTGATAATCCTGGAATGTGGATGGGGACCCTCTAAAGCTCATTATCCTGATGAGGAAACTGAGGCTTAGCATGGGGCAGTGGTTTGCACAAGATCTCAGAGCTAGTAAGTGATTCACTTATCTAAAGTTTTCTGACTCCAAATTCATTTTACCCTCTATTCTTTGATGCAGAGACCTGCAGGGGGAGAGGAAAAAGAGAAGAGAAAAAGAGCGGTTCTTTCACTCATATGGTGCCTTCTGTTTTGAAATTGCATTAAAATTAAGTGATTTTTTCCCAGCAGAACTGTTGGAGCCAGCTCCTCCTGACTTGCAAGAGTTGATGTATGCATCTCTTACAACTTCAGCGTTTAGCAGTGTTAGGTTGGTAGATGGAAATTGGTCATAGCGCAAGTATTCACACCATGGAAATTTGCAGATGCTACAAATCGGGGCTTTTATCTCCAGAGATTCAGTTGTTAAACACTTACCAGCACAGCACTATTTTAAATTTATTTTTCATTTTTCATACCAGCAGTTAATGGACCCTTTAATGCCAGCCTCTTCACTGAAAATTGAAGCTGAAAGTTAAGTAGCTGTCTTGGAGGAGAAACCCGAGACTTATCAAAGCCTGGATAAGGGTGAGAGGAAGGGCAGAGGGTTTGGTCTTCACCCTACCTTGTTGTGATGCTCCAGGATCAAGCTGTCATTATTTCTCTGATCTATGAAATGACATGGAAAGACTCATGTAACTGAGCAGTGGGTGGAGCAAGTTACTGATACATACTCATGAAAATTCAGGGAAGTCCTCCCCTTACTGACCTATTCTACTTAAAGCAACCGTTTCCAGGCTTCCTTAATCTTGTCCTCTCAGCAGCAAACATATTTGAATCTACAACATATCTATACATATGTACATACCATTACACACACACACACACACACACACACACACACACACATTGGGGTTTTATTTGTAAACAATTTTATACATATATATATACATATTTTTTTATTTTTTCACTTTTTTAAGGAGGTACCGGAGCTTGAACCTAGGGCCTCATACATGGGAAGAAGGTGCTCAACCACTACATCCACTCCCCAACTAAATATATTTTTTATTCTGAATTACATGTGTTTTATTCTAAATTACATGTTTTATATGTCAATTATATATCTAATATAATTTTTTTAAAGAATGAGGAAAGATGAATTAAAATAAGACAAAATCATTTTCTTTTCTTTATGAATTGTACAACTATTTTACTCAAAAAATATTAATTCAATTACTAAATATTAGTGATGATGTTGTGACAGGATTCATCAATATTATTGAAATATTGGTTAATCATTTTTGATATAACCATTCAAAGATCTGGCTCTAAACTCGGTTTAGCGTGACGCTTTGTTTTGGTGCCTGTCAGAGCTGAAGAGGCACTTAGCAGAGATGCATAAATCTAAAGGAAGCCCGTGTCCATGGCTGAACTTATTGAATTAGGATACTCCAGTTTCACTACCATTCACCAATTATGTAGAGTATCTTATTAAACTTGACCACTATATTTCCATCTTTCCTGATAGCATCAGTTGCTCTTGTAAACTAGTCACAAAGAGGTGTTGTATTTACATATTTCTAATAAATATGTCCCAAACCCACTGAAATTTTTGTTTAGGTACTTAAACTGAAAAGATTCTGTTCCCACATTTCTGAAATTTCCAAATCTGAGCATTCTTATAGGAGATACATAACATATTTGTGAACAAAATTACATACTAATGAAAATGATTCTAAACATAAGATTTCATAATGCTCTTTCAATTGTACGAGTTTCTTCCAAAAAGTAGTTTCTTTCTCACTCATGGTTAACCTTCACTTTGAAGGAACAAGTTAAGGGTGTGTGCATGGATGTGTTCAAAACACGTTGTATGTGTTTATAGCATCTAATAGGATGTATAGGATGTAGTCACTTGCTACCCGGGAAAAGACCAGCAAATTTGGAACATTTACTATTCAAAAATAAAAATGCATATTCATCTCTCATTTTGAAAAATCTTCAAGTACATTGCTACAAGACAACCAAAGAAAGTCTTTGTGGTTGAAAAAAATATGGGACATACACATATATACATATAAGCCTCTATATGCATATATACATAATTATATCCATAAATATTATCTATACAAAGTGTAAATGTGATACTTTATATAGACACATATATAGGTACTCATATATCTACACAAACTTATAAAACCACAAAAATATGTACCCATAAACACATAATCAAATATTTATAATCCAGTCACAATCAAAATTAAATATGCCATATCACATGCAAAAATTTGAACATAATCATATGCACCTATATATCCATAATACTTTGTACATGTGTATCTACATATATTATTCCTATGTACATGTATGATCCTATACATGTATTATACATGTTTTTATATATTTGCATAATTCTACACATCATATAATCCTGCACTTCCTCTGTATGTGTGTGGATGTGTGTGTACATGCACCATATTTAAGATATTACAATCTGTAAGCTCACTCAAGGTCACATGTAAGCACCATGATTCTGGTTCCAATGACAAATAAGCAAGGACTCTGGTGACCCACAGACATTCTGTTACAGAGTGGAGAAACCCCATTATCTCTTTATTTGCTTGAGACAATAAGCTAAGGGGAAAGGAATCAAAATAAGCATACCTAGAAACTGAACTCATGGACAGTCTCTTTCAGGTATAACTAAAGTAATCCCAAGGACCCACTCACCTAGCACAGCTTATGGTTCTTCATCTTCTTGAAGCCATGGATACATTTGAGAATCTGTCAAAATTTATCCCTATCTAATATGTGCCAAATCGTGCATGTAGCATCTGGGGTGCACAGGTGCTCTGAAGCTTCCATCAGCCCAAGGTTAAAAACCCTTGGGGGAGCAGAGGTGGTGCAAGAAGTTGAGCGCCTGCTTCCTGTGTGGAAGGTCCCAGTTTCCATCCCCGGTGCCCCCAAAAAACAAAAAAACAAACAACAAGCAAACAAATGAAAAAAACAATTCAGGGCAGCCGACGTGGCTCAATGGTTGAGCACCTGCTTTCCACATACAAGGTCCAGGGTTCCATCCCCAGCCCCCGTACCTCAAAAAAATAAAAGATTCCTTGTAGAGCCAAACCAATGATCTATACTCAAATCTTATCTCTTACTGGTTTTTTTAATGTGAAAATGTTCCTCACTCCCCTCCTGTCACTACCATCACAATCAAACGTGCCTCAGAGGAAGTATTTTTGACAGAAGTCATCAGGAGAAGTTAGCCCAGAGCTCATTCAACAGCACAGTAGAGTGGAGTAGAACAAGGATTGGCAACTTTTTTCTGTAAAGAGCCTGATAGTAAATATTTTAGGCTTCACGGGTCATATACGGTCTCTGTCCCGTATTGTTGTTTGTTTTGTTTCTCTGTTATATTTTAAAAATATAAAAGTCACTCTTGGCTTGCAGGCTGCTCAAAATCAAGCCTCAGTCATGGTTTGCCAACCCCTGGTTTAGCATCTATGCTCTGAAGCCAGACTGCTTGGGTTCGAGCCCTTCCAACTCCGTTTCCTTTGGGGAGTTCCCCTAACTATCGTGGCCTCGGCAAAATGGAGCGAATTACAGCGCTCCCCTTTAGGGGTGCTGTGACGATTAAGTGACATAATGCCTGTGAAATACTCCTGGCAGCAATGGTCTAATTAGCAGAATGTAAGTGGTAGCTATTAGGAATAGGTGTGGGCCAAGTAGGGGCCGAGCATGGCTTGTTCCCCAGAGATACTCAGGCTGCTAACTCCCTTGGGGAGGAGATGGCCACTGCAGAAACGTCAACCGCCGAGACCTTCTTGTTGCATATAGTGCACGGGGGAAAGATAAATACGGTGAACTTGGAGGATTAAAATAATTCTCATATGCAAAGTGGGATAAAAATAGCCCTTACCTTACAGGGTTGCTTGTAGAATAAATGGAATGCAGAATACGAATTTGCTCATTATAATGTATAGCTCTAGCTATTATTATGGAAGATACCTGATTATAATTACTAATTAGACAAGAGGTTTTGGCAGAACTTTTCTTGGGGCAATACCCCTGATACGATACAGTTTAAGCACGTTTAGTTGATGCTGGTTTTTCCCTGTTCTTTGACTCCGGTTTTTCCCAGGGTGAGAGCTGGGTCTGAATCACTCCTTAGACTTCAGTCCTGAGCACAGAGCCAAGCCCATCTCTGTAGCTGAATCTATATATATATATATATTTTAGGTGACGTAGTTTTATTTGTAAGGAATGATGTAAAGATATAGGATTTCTGGTTTGCTCGTGTTGTCTTTCTTTTAGTGACATTTTAAATCACAAATAATTTCCAATCCAAGATGGCTGTTAAAAAAATATGTTGAGATCAAAATTCCTAATAATAGAAAAAAAATACATGCAAACAACTAAAAGCATTCATGAATGCACTGGAAAATAAGAGGGGGCTTCCTTGGTAGACAAGAGGCTATAGGATTCCTGAAAGGGGGAAAGAATATGGGATCAGACTGTAGGAGGACATCACAGGCTGAAATGCTTGTAGGGAGATGTGAACACTATGGATGTCCTGCAAACTCAGGGAGCAGAGGTCAGCAGGGGTGGGGGGAACATGGTTGGGAGCGACCACCACAATGCTGATTTGGAATATCATAAAGGAGCAGAACATGCTGTCCCCTCTGTATCGTCACCTTGTTCCCACCGTCACACTACAGGATGCTGGCAGCTGAGAGGCAAGCCAATGAATGCACTGGGCGGCTGGCAGCCCTCAGAGGACTGAGGCAGCCTTGTACCCAAAGGAGCTGCTGCTGGAAGTATATCCACACATGTGAGGTCATTTCAGACATGTGAGAATTTAGAAAGTTAACCATCCAAGTCCTCTCTGAATGAATTACTAAAGGACGCACTTCAGAAAAACAAAATTAATATTCAAAATATATAAAGACATCTGTTTCAAAAAAAACCAATGGGAAAAATGGGCAAAAGTCATGAACAAGTAGTCCTATTCTTATAAGAAGGAATACAAACATTAATAAACATAAGAAAAGGTGTTCAGGTTCACCAATAATGAGCAAATGCAAATTAGAACAAAGAAATGCAATTTTTCACTCATCAGGGTATGATAATTAAACTTGATCCTATCAAATACAGATGTCATTGGCAAGAAGTTGGTACTCTCATTCATTGCTTTTGTGTGTGTAAATTTTTGCAGCTCCTCCATAGTAAAATTTTGGCAGTGTCTATTAGAAAGAGAAATGTGACTACCCTATGACTCAGCAATTCCATTTCTCAGTGCCTATCTTAGAGTTACACTTCCCAATATGCAAGTAGAAGTACGTTCGCTTCAGCGGGTGGAAAAGCAAACTGAAAACATCTTAGTCATCCAGCTTATGCTTACAAAAACTGGGGGTAGATGTGTATGTACCAATGGAGAAAGAGCTCCAAGACACACTACTGAGTGAGAGGAATCCAAATTCACAGAACAAGAAGTATAGTATAACAACATTTATATACAATACCCCCCCACACACACGTAACAGAGGGATACGGAGACACAACCACACACAGGCCTGTGTGATTCCTAAATATTATAGGAATAAACCAACTTAATGACTGAGGCTGCTGGTTATCTCACCTGAACTATCTGACTCTATTGTTCCCTCTAAATATCTTTGATACATAGCTTTGTATATCTCAAAGATACATACAGAATGTAGCTTTGATATATCTGTAAAAATGAGAATGTGTTCATATTTAATTTTTCAATTTTAAAAGTCACATAAGTATAAAAGCTTAATGCAGGCTCACCACAGAAAACTGAAAGCACAGAAAACACAGAGGGAAAAGCTGTCCAATGCCACTCTGCCGAGCTAACCACTCTCCACCTTTTGCTGTGCATGCTTCCAGTCCTTTTTCTGGACAGGTCTAGGTTGAGTTGGCAGTATTGATGGGAGGCAGATGCCTTATTTCAGAGGTGGAATATATAGTATTGTTAGTGAATATATACAAAAGAAATGGAAATGCATGGATTTAGAGAATTCAGGGACACATGGATGGATCACTGACACCTTGTGGAGAAATAGAAAACGAAACAGAATTAGAATTCCGCCTACAGTCCTGGAATTTTAGGAGCGCAGGAGGCCGGCACATGTGGAGCACAAGGTCCTGAGTGCGATGACGCTGAGTTGCTCCTGCTCCCGTCCTCTTCACTTGAGCTTGGCCCTTAGTGATAACGATGTTAAAATGCAAAAAAGCAGATACAAATGGAGCAGTAGAGAGGGAAGGTGCCTGCCAGAATTTGTGCAGCAAAGGATGAGGTCGAGAGGGAAAAATTGGGATAACGTATAAGAAAGGTAAAAGTGAGCTCCGTGCTTGATAACTTCGGAGAACTGCCCCTCCCTGGTGTTTCTTCCAGAGTTTTTGGTCAAATCATAGGAATGAAAAACCTAAATGATGCAGCTGCTGGCCATCTCACCCGAATTCCCTGACTCCATTGCACTATGGAAAGAATCCTTAAAGGGAATAAGGTAGGTAACTCAACAACCCAAGAAAGAGATAGGTAGATTAAAGAAATCTACATCTTATAGATACTTAAAATAAATATGTATCATATATAGATTTATATTTTGCTCTTTTTTTACTGGCTTTCCAAAAATGTGATCAAACTATACACACTGGTTAGTCCAATTTTAATAGATCACCACGTCCAACACGATTTTTAAAGGCAGCACAGTGCCCCTTTCAACTTCTCAAAGGACTCTAATTTATTTAACCAATCCAACATTGTTGGAAATTAAGGCTGTTTAGAAGATTGTACTGTTCCAATTAATGCAAACGCAGAGCCCCTTTATACTTACATCTTTGCACACGTCTGGTAACATTTTCAAGATACCTTTTAGGAAGGCAAATTGTTGGGTTGAAATGTACGCATCTTTGAAGATCATCAATGCATATTGTCCAACTGCCCTCCAAAGCATTTGGCAATTGCATTCCTACCAATAGCCTGTGCGAATAATCACCTCCCTGGCCAGCTCAACATTCTTTCATCCTTTCTTGTCTTTGACATTTTAACAGGAGAATGAAAGCATCTGATCTTATGGTGCTTTACATTTGCATAGCATTGATTGTTACTGAGATTGGACATACATTTTTCAGATCTTTATTGGTTATGAATATTTCTTCTTTTTTATATAATTTGGTCCTCCCTTTACAATATTATACTTTATTTCTTTGATATTAACTTATGGCCAAGACCAGAAGTTTCAGGATCATGTTAACCATTAATTGTGTTGATAGGAATCCATACCTGTTCCCAGCATAATGAGTTCATGGTTAAATATAAAGTTGTCTAATGGTGTCAGAAAAAATTATTTTTTATGTGATAGAGGAAAAATAAAATGCTTAAGATATGAGGTCTTGGACTAATCATTTATCTAAAAAATTAAGTAACCTATCTAAGCTTTAATTTCTTCAACTGTAAAATGTAGGTCCAATAAAAACCTGTCTCATAAGGCTGCCATGAGAATTAGATGAGATATTCCATATAAAACATCTGGTACTACCTAACAAATAATCACTTAATAAATATTATCATTTTTATTAGGTTAAGGAAGTTTCTCTCTATTCAAACTTCACCAAGAACACATTTGAGGTTATCAGGTTCGAATGGTGGGTGGGTTCATGCTGAAATATCCCCTTCTTGAGTCAAACCCAGGGACATAATTGAGAAATGCAATTTTTTAAAAGTGAGTAAATGCATAGATGCAGTTGAAAACAAGAAAAGACATTCTTTGGTATACAGAAATAGAGAAAGATGCTTAGAATAGCAAACAGATGAGAACGGGGAGCTGTGTGCAGGGACCTCTGCTGCAGCAAAGCGGGGGCTGACATACCTGCTGTGAGGCGGAAAGTGCCCCCACTGCAAAGAACACTCTCCCGGAACCACGCCCACCGAAGAACGAG
The DNA here is from genome assembly GCA_029593785.1 of Cabassous unicinctus. Classification (NCBI taxonomy): domain Eukaryota; kingdom Metazoa; phylum Chordata; class Mammalia; order Cingulata; family Chlamyphoridae; genus Cabassous; species Cabassous unicinctus. Next base: position 17,164 of record JAQZBX010018601.1, on the reverse strand, counting down.
AGGGTTATCTTAAACTCACAAAACAGCTGAATAAGGTCAAATCTCTAAAACTGTACTACAAATTTTGCAAACAAATGAGAAAAAGAAATGAAGAAAGGTATGAGTTCCCTTATTTAGTTCTATCAGCTCATCAAGTAAGAGAGAAGGAATTTACAGATTAAAAGATACTTTGAAAACAAACTAATCATAATACACAGACATTATCCTAACTCAACAAACAGTGGGGAGAGAGAGAGCGAGGAGGAGGAGGAGGAGGAGGGAAGAAAGAGAGAGATTTATGAGATAATTGGAACTTTAAATCCCAACTGGGTATTTGATGATATTAAGGAATTTTTCTTAATTTGCTTAAAGGTGATTATGCTATGTGATTATGTTGTTTAAAAAAGAGTTCCTTTTAGAGACACATACTGAAATATTTAAGGATGAAATAGTATGATGTCTGGCATTTGTTTCACATTAATCAAGTGGCGTGGGAGAGTGTGATGGGGTAATAGATAAAACAAGATAGGCCAGGAGTTGATAATTGTTGAAGCTAGGTGCTGAGTACCTGGGGGTTCATTATACTATCCTCTCTACTTACATATATGCTTTTAAAACTTTCCATAGTAAAAAGTGTTAAAAAAAAAAATGGGAAAAAGTAAATAAATTTTGTTTACAACTCAAGGAAAATGCAAAGTGCTTTTTTAAAACTATCAGATTGACAAAATTAAAAAGTTTGAAATATTAAGTGTTGTTGAAATGATGAGTAAATAGAAACTCATAAAGGTTGGGTGGGATCATAAATTAGTATAATCACTTGGCAATAGCTAATAAAACTAATCATGGGCCTATACCCCATGACCCAGGAATTTTCGATCTGGATATCTCACCTTGATCAATGCACTCACATTTGCACAAGGAGATATATGCAAGGATGTTTATATTTATTTATAATTATTTGTAATTGTGAAAACATGTTAGCAACTTCCACACTTATCAACATAAAATAATGGGGTCATCATAGATGAAATATTACACAGCAGTTAAATTATGTTGGTGAGTACAAAATTCATGTTATGTAATATGTACAGTACGAGAAATTAATATTAGAAAACACAGGATGATATATCATATTTTCTATGAGCATGTATATATATCTATAAAAGCAAACACAGGTTTGTATGCCAATCCTAAAAGAGCAAAGGGAGGATTAGAGAGAGCATAGAGAATTGGAATTAATAGTGGTAGTTTAAAAAGCTGTTATCTTTATAGATATTCTAATTATTTTTAAAGAGTATGAATTCATGAATTCTATTCTCTTCCCCATTTGCTAAGAGATTTTTAAAATTATAAATGCATATCAAATTTTATCAAATATTTTTCAGCTGATTACAAAAGTCACATGAAAGAGGACTAGACCAAGTCTAGGCTGGGAAATTTGAAAAATCAACGCAAAGGGGACCTTACTTTAGCAAGACCTATTAAGAAACTATAGCAATTAATACAGCATGGTATTGGTGCAGGTATTAACAGACTGATGGAACACTATAGAAGATTCAGAACCCAGACCCTGTGTTTGTGGAAATTTGGGCCAATTTTGATTTTCTATTTTCAGAGAATTGTTTTTTCAACTCTATTTTTAAGCTTATTATTATAAGGTTTTTCATAGTATCCTCTTATAATTTTAAACCATCTTGTTTAATCTGTCAATTTTTGTTTTCTAATGTTACTTGTGCCTTACCCTTCTTGACTCTGTTTCCCTAAGACTGATCCATGTTATTAATCATACAAGCTGTTAGACTCTGGTTCAATGAGGCTCGGAGACAGACCAAGATTCAGGCAGGAGTTTATTAGGTTGCCGGCATGGCTGGGGTCTGAAGAGAGACTTCAGCCCATCTGGGTTATGGGGGTCTGAAGAGAGACCCCAGCCTGCCCACATGGCGGGGGTCTGAAGAGAGACCCCAGCCCCTCTGACTGAGCTGGGGAGCACCTTTTGAACTGGCAGCGTTGGGCAGGGTTGGAGAGGGGTGTGAAGATATGGGGTGGAAAAGCACATGCTTGTGGTTCTCTGGGTAGGGAGCTGCTTTCTGAGGACTGCCTTGTCGCTGGCGTGAGAAGGTTCTGTGGCTCAGCAGGGTGTGAAAAGAGCAGGGGCTGGACGGAGCATTCTGCGTTTGGACACATCGCTTGAGGTCAGGGTCAGTAAGGCACAATCTAACATTCCTAACTCTTGGTTGATAAGAAAAAACAACAAGGGAGGACTGGGGAGTGGGGCAGCGATATTGTCTGGCTGCTTCCTGCTGTCAAGGGTCCATGTTGGGTTTTATTGTCGTTTTTTCTTTGGACCTTTGGGTTAGTGGCTGGTATCGAATTTTATGCATTAGGAGGAGGTTGTCCACGTGACCCTGGGTGACTGCTGTTTGGATAAACTGTGCTTGGAAAATATATGGTCCTGCTGGAATTAGAAGAAGGAGAGTTCTTAGTGGGGTGAGGTTGGGAATTAACCATGAGATCCAGGGTTGGTTGTGAGACTATTGCCTCCAGGAGTTTGAGGAAGAGAATTAATAAGATTAACATGAGAGGGGTTAGGAGGGAAAAGAGAGTAGTGGTAACATATATTTAACATTGAACATTAATGGTTGACAGTGAAATTACATAATTTGGTGGGTTTAGCAGTATATAAGCAATTTTTTATTAGTAGATAACAAAGTACCTGGTGGGGGGGGTTATGAGGAGGGTTTTAATACAATATATTTTTCTATTTCTTTATAATTTTTTTTGAGTTTTATTCAGTGACATTAAAAATCATTTTAGGTATAAGAAGAGTTTACATAGACACACATAGAGTTTTAGCAGGAATTGGAGACTTTAGATTATTAACTGTGGTTTCAAAACAATGTTTTTGAGTGATTTTTATTTTCATGGATTTAAGATTCCCAATCAGCAGGGCTGCATAGACTTACGGTTGAAATTATGTTATTTTTCTCCAGTTTGTATAGTTTGAGGCATAGGCAACAACAAATTATTATTATTTCTTATTTTGGGCTGTAGGGCGACTGGCTCTTGAACTTATAATTTCAGCCCCTGCATTGGTTTTGCTGTCAGCACTTTAACTGGAGTGCTGAATTTAAACTTAGTTTATTGTTGTAAAGATTCTTTATCACCTTTTAGCTGCTTCATTAAAAGGTCACTCATTTTTCTAATAAAAAGTCCAATTAATATCCTGATTCATAGTTTAAGACTGTATGAGGTGACGGGTAAATAGAATTTCTTGGTAACTGTTAATTTGGGTTGGCATTTTATATAGGTCACTTACATTTTTTAGGCAGCGAATAGTAGCTGGCTGGTTACAAGAGTCCCATTGCAGTGTTTGCAGTAGTGAAAGCATACCTTGCCCCTTCCGAGAGCGAGAGGGGACCAATATACAGTCGGAGTGAGCACGATGAATATTCGTGAGTGATGGCCATGAGCTCTGGCAAGCAACAGGCAGCTGGAAGTGCTGCTACAGGGCTCAGTAGCATGATGCCTCTTTATCCTGCAGGGCTACTCTGCCGCTTCTCGAGTTGTGATGGTACGGTTCTGGATCTTCACCTCGCGTCTGCTTTAACAGTTCTGAGAGGGGTGTTAGAGGAGTGGGCAGGGATATGACAGAGAGTTACCTGCTGCTGCTGGCAGGCATTTCAGATGTCTTTCCACAGATTTCTTCTTCACAGAGGGTGGTTTACAACAATTCAATGTTTCTGTCTTGTTTTTAGTATCTGCAATTTATCCCTGGGTAGGGATGGTGGTTTTAGAGTGACCAGACACTAATAGGTTAAGCCTTTTATTTGCAACAGGGCGTGGTATGCTGTATACAGTTGCTTTTTTATTACCGGGCTACATTGTAATTTGGCCCCTTTTACAACTGTGATTACAACCCAAAGGGTATTTGTTTAGAATGTTGCCTCTGCCACAAACTCTGCCTAAAGCTAATGTTGGTGCTGGTTACACCTAATTTACAGGGTAAGTTAAGGTTTACCCCCTTTACTGCTAGAGCCTGTGTTATAGTTTTAAAAGCAGCCTTATTTCCATGGGGTGGGGGTGGGGGTGTCTTATTTCCATGCACAGCTTTTTCTTATTAACACATGCAATGATTTTCACATCTGAGCTAAATGAGGGATGAAGGGTTTCAGTACCCCAACAACTCCAAAAAGGTTATTAATTGTGTTTGGAGTTTGTAATGTGGGAAAACATTATACTTCAACAGCACTTAAAGAGTTTGACAGAGTAGCAAGGACATTGCAGCTTGTCTCAACTGTTTGCCTATTTTCAGGCTTTTAAGATAAGATACTATTGTTTCTGGTGTTTCTTTTAATTCTGTAAAAAGAACTATTGGTTAACATAATATTATTAGTATAACAAAATAGGGTTATAGCTACAGGTTTTTTCCCATGCAGCCAGATTCTTTGTCACCAGGCCAGGATAGGTGATTGGGTTATGCACACAGCTTCGGAAGCGCTGCAAAATCCACCCTTGGTTTTTTCACATGAAGGGGGGTGCAGGCTGCACTGACTTGCCTGAAGAGACACTAGAGAAACAGACCAATGATTTAAGAAACTTTGAGAAAGAACAAAATTTTAACTTTGCATCTGTATACTGTTTGGTAGACCCATCAAATCTTACTCAACTTTAACCACAAAAATTCCTTTTCCATGCACCTTCTGTACTTTCTGTATTCATTCAGGTTTTCTCCCACATTTTTTCTTAATAACCAGCCATTTTATCTTAGGACAAAATTACTTTCTTTTTTCTTAATAATAAAAACACATTCTATATACCTTCCATACATAAATTACTAACATGACTTTGGAAACTGTTTCAAAGCAAACCTCTTACAACATACAATTACCATCAAAATTAAACAAACTTGTCAGATTAATGATTTAATTTGGTTGTGACTATTTTTATTATTTCAGATTAGTATTCCTATTTATTTAAGTGCTTATTTAATTTTTGGCCATTTGAATAGAGCTCTTTTAATAATTTTCATTTGTCAATTTAATATTACCATCCAGAGGTATTAAAATATACACTGAACAAACAGACAAACACAAAAAGAGTTAAGACACACTAATAGAAACATAAAGCTCACCAACTTGACTGGTATTTTTTACTCCTTTGGTCTGGCTGTTTTTAAGCTTCCTGTTATTTCACATCTCTGATTTTACTGCTGTTAAGATATTTTTCTGGAATCAGTGTTGCCTGTAATATGCAAACTTGTTTTCAGAAATACTTCCATTAATAATCAGCAACCAGTTAAGAACATTTGAGCAGTATAAATGCAGTTAAGCTCAAATTTAGTAGTTCAGATAGACAGACATTTAATATCCATATATATATTGGATTGTTACTCTTTAGGAGTACACTTAGACAGACTTAAAGTTCAGGACTAAGCTAAAGGCTTACTTGTAAGAGGGGAGTAATTGTAGGTTTGATACTTTTCAGGGTGTCAAGAGGGATGGGATATTGGGGTTTGAATGGGATGCGGGTAGGATTTTTGAGTGGAACTGTGACTGGTTTGTGATGGGCAGCAGTGATAGAACTTTCAGTGTCCCAGCTTCTGGATTGACAGAGCTTGGCAGGAAAGGGAGAGCGGAGGCGGGAGGGAGAGAGTGAACAGGTGGCTTTTTAGTAGGTTTGGTAAAAGAGGGGCTGTGAAACTATTTCACTGAAATTGAGGAGTGAGTTAAGGGTCCAGGGAATTCAGGAAGGGCAGAGTAAGTGGCTTCTGTATTGATAAGAAATGAAATTGGCTTACCTGCCACTATCAGAGCTACCTGAGGTTTAGCTTTGGAGATGGGCCTGGGGGCTTGTGCAGGTCCTGGGCACCTTCAGTTGTCTGTTGCCAGTCTCAGAAGGTCTAGGAGGCTGGAGTAGGGGGCTGGGTCCAACTGGGTAACCAATGCCCTTTTGCCTTGAGAGGCCTGGGGATAATCAGACCTCCAGTGGATTTCTTGCTTGCACAGCAGGCACAGCCCTGGAAACGGTGGTAGGTTTGGTCCGGAGGGTGCTGATGGCATGTATGGGGGCGGGGGGTGCAGGGCATGATCAGAGAGGGGATTTTGTATGCGGGAGGGCGGCCCAGCTGCAGAGAAGGAGGATTTGGTAGGTAGTACAGGATTGGCAGAGGGAGGGACGATTATGGGGAATGAAGAAAACCCTAGTGCAGGGAATCCCAGACCACTTGCCGTTGCACTGGATAACATTCTCAAGGTCCTGGGGAACCTGAATATCAAAAGTGCCGTGTTCCGGCCATTGGCTTTTGTTGTTTAATTTATATTGAAGCCAAAAAATGGTAGAGTAAAAAACGAGCTGATTTTCCTTCCGGGATAGAGAGTTTTAAGGTTGCAGAGAGACACCCAAAGGGGTTTCTTTTGGAAGAAGTGGTTGGGAGTTCCGCATGTTTGGTGCGGGTGAGTTTGGAGTTTGGAGGTCTTTGGATTGAAGGGGGTGTGGAAAGAAAGAAGCACGTATCCTCACATCTTTCCGTCCAGAGACAGAACCCAGAACCGGGTGTCCCTGGAGCTGGGAAGGTCAGGTAAAGGCCAGTAACAGCCAGGGACCAAACCCGGGACCAGGCGTTCCCGGAGCAGAGGAGGTCAGGCAATGGGGACATTTCCCCGATGCCGGAGAGGATCACTGACCTAGTGCTAGCATTTCCAGGCAGAGGAAAAATGGACAGGATCCTCCCGAGAGGTTCCGAGACTCACCCAAGGACGAATCTGTGTCTGGTGTTGGATGGAAAAGCTGCAGCGGTGAGGCGGAAGTCTGCTACCGATTTGATCTGTCTCCGCGAAGCCTCACAGGTTTTGGCACCAAATGTTAGATTCCGGTTCAGCGAGGCTCAGAGACAGACCAAGATTCAGGCAGGAGTTTTTTTAGGTCACAGGCATGGCGGGGGTCTGAAGAGAGACGTCAGCCCCTCTGACTGAGCTGGGGAGCGCCTTTTGAACTGGTGGAGTTGGGTGGAATTGGAGAGGGGTGTGAAGATACGGGGTGGGAAAGCGCCATGCTTGCTGTTCTCAGGGCAGGGAGTGCCTTTCTGGGGCCTGCCTTGTCGTTGGGGGAGAGAATGCTGTGGTTCAGGGTGGCTGTGAAAAGAGCAGGGGCTGGACGGAGCATTCTGCATTTGGACACATAGCTTGAGCTCAGCGTCAGTAAGGCACAATCTAACACAAGCTTTAGGTTTTGTTGATCAAATACTTTCTGGGGAGGGGAAATCTTTTCCATTAGTTTCAGCTTTTATCTCATTACTTCCTTCTTTCTAATTTCTTTGGGTTTACTTAGTTGCATTTTCCTGACCACTAATGAAATTTTTTGGTTTCCTCTTCTCAGCATTGCCTGTGCACTGTCTCTATAGCATATGATAAATAAAAAAATAATAACAACAAACCAGAAAAGGGACAGGAAGAAAGGGCATAGACTTTACACAGAAAGAAGAAAGTGATGGTCAGGGTGGCCCCCAGTGCCATTTTGTCTTGAACGAACCCCTCTTGTCTTGAACATGGCCGTCTTGTCTCGAGTGTGGCCATCCTAGAGAGAGCCGGGTTTGTCCTGAGAACCTGGCTATGAGGAGTGTGTTCCCTAGGAAAAGGAGTTACAGCACTGCAGTCACTGGTTAGACCAGGAAGAGGAAAATATTTGTGGCTTATAAGTGAAGACTTTTCTGGCCCCAAACTGTCCAGAGATGTCTTAGTCTCAATTATCTTAATGAAATCATTATAATGGTTACCGGTACTGCTTTTGTATTAAGAATAAAATGATATTGCTGACAGCTACAAATAGGAGAACTTAGATGCTCAGGAAAACAAGTTAGTAATTCTGAAATTCTGGAAATCGGGAGACCCATTTTCAGCCAAGTCCCACCTGCTTTGCTTTAAGACCTTGAGCAAAGTTTAGCCACATTAACCTATTTTCAAAATTCCTGTCTCTACCCACTCTCCAAGAATTATTGTTAGCATTTCCTCCACACTCTCAATTTAGGAATCTGGGAATCTCTCCCAAGAAAGGTACTGCAGAGAACAAAAATATGAGATCTCAAATGCACTTGGGCATTTCAATTAGGAAAGAAACCTTGCATGCAAACTGGCAAAATATTCTCACTCACTGTTAATGTAACCATTGCTCTGACTTTGAATTCTTTTTCTCAGGTGGCTAAACAGTGCCTTTATTCCAACACTGCAGCACTAGCCAGTGTTTCATATTGTTTTGTTTTGTTTTTTTCAGTTCCCTCTACAACCTCTGGAGGGGTTTTCTTCCCCTGCTCTGCTACCTGTTTCTTCCATCAGCCTGTGGCACAATGGACTGGTTTTCACATTAAGGCATTTTTTAAATAGCATACAATGGTTTCCTCCATTACACAACAGAACAAGTGCCAATAAACTCTCTTCTAGGTAACGTAAAGCATATTTGAGCATGAGAATTATTGCATTATGGCTAAAAATAAGCGCTAGTGTTTAATTTTCCATAGGAACACTACTTCCCAGCACACTTCACTGTATCCTAGCTGGTGAACCCTTTATGCTAAAATCATCACTACATGGATGGAAATGTGAAACTTAGGATTTTGTTATGTGACACAGAGGAAAGTCCATATGTGACTCCCCTTTAATCCCACCGTCTCCTGGCTTGTTCACAGGGCTTTAAAAACCAGACTGTGTCAAATAGATCTCAGATAGAAGCATTTCCTACCATAGCCAGTCTACATGGAATGACCATCTTTAGTTTTGCAGTAATAACAATAGCTAGCATTAGCTCATTTAATCTTCATAGCAGCGTTATGAAGTAGGTAATATCATACCCACAAAATGAAATCAGTCACGTCTTTTCCCCCCAGACACTGCAAGCTCAACACACTGCATCAGTTATTGCAGGAATTTTCCTTTCCTCAAGATGTTTTTAACTGTTAAGCTGTCTGGTTATAGCTAGCAACCACTAATTAAGTCTAAAATTGCATGCATAAGCCATCAGTAACTATGCTTTTCTTACTGTTGTTAGGTATGTGTTTTTTTCCTTTCAAGATGAAGACATCGAATCCTCTTTACTGTCTTTTGTGGACTAGAATGGAACCCAACCATGAAAACTTAAATAATCTGATTGCAAAAGCATTGAAAAGATTTTTTTTTAATTAGTCAAGAGAATCAGTGGGACAGTGTGAGGGTCCTCGTGTCAGACAAATCTAGTACAAACTTACCCTTCCCCAAAGCAAGCTCTTATTACCATCTTGGTCTCCTTCCCTCAAATATGTCCTATCTGCCTTCTGTGAATCCCAAACATCTAAAGATCTACGTCATGAAGTCATGGGAAAGTGATGCTTCACAGGTCACTGGCTAAGGCAGACTCCCCATCTCTGTCTCTAATGGAAAAGGGACGAGAAGTGACATTTACTAAGCACCTGCAGTGTGCCTATTGTTCCAGAAACTTCAAATGCATCATCTGCTTGAATCCTTTCAATATTCTTGGAGGGTAGGTGCTATCTTTATTCTGCTTTTTAGCAAAATGAGGCGCAGAGAGCTTAAGGGACTTGCTTAGGGTAATATTTCTATCGCAGGAGAAACCTGACAGTTGAGCTGTTAAAGATATGAATTGGAGGCAGAAGTGTAGGCTCCTCCGCCGCCGCCAGCATCCCCTGCATTACCTGAGAGCCTGTTAGAAATGCAGCATGCTGGGCCCCAGCCTATTCCTACAGAACCGGGATCAGCCTCTTAACCTGGATCCCTCCCCCCAGATGACTGGTGTCCCTACCTAAGTTTTGGAAGCACCATTAGAGAAGGTTATAAGCACCCAACTAGACTAACTCCACCATTTTATAAACAGGGAAATAAGTCCAAAGACACAACATATAAGTAAATGAACACTAACTTATTAAAGGGTAGAATATTAAAACTAATCATTTCAAGACCCCAAACCAGATTTTCAAAATTTGGTAGACTTCCCAAAATATACAGAGCCACTATGAAGAATGAGAAGCAAGATGAAAATGGAAAGGTCACGAGGCCAAGGACATTGTCTTTCTTCAGAAGTATCAGTGCCTTTTAAAATATCTTCATAATCATAACTTCATTGGGTGTAGGATTATAGTACAGTTTTGTGTTTTTTTTAAGATTTATTTATTCATTCCCCCCCCCCAATTGCTTTGGGCTCCCTGTCTGCGCTCTGTGTGCTCTTCTCTGTCTGCTTGTCTTCTCTTTAGGCGGCACCAGAAACTGATCCCGGGACCTTCCCGAGTGGAGAGAGACGCTCAATCTCTTGTGCCACCTCAGCTCTCTGGTCTGCTGTGTCTCTTATTGTCTCTCTTCTGGGTCTCTTTTTGTTGCATCATCTTGCTGTGCCAGCACTCTGCATTGACCAGCACTCCTGCGCGGGCCAGCTCTCCGGTCAGGTCAGCTTACCACATAGACCATCACATCCTTCACCAGGAGGCCCTGGGAATCGAACCCCGGACCTCCCATATGGTAGACAGAGCCCAATCACTTGAGCCATATCCGCTTCCCAGTGCCTTTTAAGATGAATACTAGAATTGGGAATTATTTAGGCTTCTACCGAGTTACACATGTGGGATATGTTAATACTTAACATGGATTGAACACTTAATATTTTATGTGCTTCTTCATTTAATCCTAGCAATGACCCTGATTGAGCACTTAGTATTTCAAATATTTCCTCATTTAAATCCCATACGACCTGTGAATAAGTATTATTTTGACATTATGATCTCTGTTTAGCAATTATTATATTGACTAGTTCAAAGTCATAGAGTGGACAAGTGGCAGAATTGAGACTAGAAACCCAGTGTTCCAACCCAGAAGCTGTCTTCATCACCGCCGTGTTATTTTGCCTCCTCATTTAACATACCACTCATCAGATAATATAGGTGGGTGTTTAGGGAAAGCAGCCACAGAAAAGTAAGACTCAAAAACAGATGACCCTCCAGCAACCCCCTTCCCTGGGATTGGCCAGGAGAGTGTGACCAGCAGATGCTGATGGAGAAACTTGCTTCTCATGGCCGGTGAGGAGGTGGCCTTTGTTAAGTCATCACAATGTGTTAGGGCAAAGTGATGGAGACTCAGGAATTTTTTTACCATTGTGTAAGATAATATTTATTTATTTAAGCCCCATTTTACCCTTAAAGCATTTATGAGGCATATTTGAAAATTAAGTGGAGTAAACTATTGGACAATAAAAAAAGATAATATGAAAATGGTTGATCCAATTTCATGCGATCCCACAATCTTATACAAAGACCATGGATCTCTGAAACTCATTAAAAAACCCTCAAATATTCCAGATATATCTTTAAAATACGCTGTCTTACACACATACACATGTACACACACTCTATTTTGGAAATATGCAATGAAAATTCCAGAGGTCTCCTTCCCCACCCCCCACCCCCCAATTACTTGCTATTTCCATTATTGCTATTTTATCTAAACTTTACTAGAGTCTCTGGGGGAAAAATTTCCCCAAACAGGGTTTAAATGAGAAACATGCTTTCAAAAGTCAATTAGTAAAAAGTACAAAGTGTAAATCATAATGTAAACTATAGACCATAGTTAGTAGCAAGGCTTCAATATGTATTCATCAATTGTAACAAATGTACCACACTAATATAAGATGTTATTAATAGGGGAAAATGTGGGAGGGGGAGGGGGTGGGGAATATGGAATCCTCTATATGTTCAATGTAACTTTTCTGTAATCGAAAATGTCTTTAAACATAAAGGTACAAAAAACAATTAGCAACAGCCCTCTAATTTTTGCCCCCACTTCTTTATCCTTTGCAAGTCTTGGAAAAATAATATAAGGAATTCAAGTTTATGTAAAAAAAAAAAAAAAAAGCCTAATAAAGGAGTATAAGCAACCCATAACATTATAATTCAGAAATAAACCCTGTTAAAATTGTGTTATATAAATTCCAAATGTTTTTATGAGGATCTAATTACATGTTTGATATTTAAGTGTAGCCATTCTGTACATCATATTTTACTGATAGCTTTCTTCATTTAAGAGGATGTTCTGTTATGAAAATACATCAATGTATGTACATAAATTTTTGTAACATAATGTTATTGGATATGTAATATAATGTGTGCATACCCCATGATTCATTTCACATATTAGGTATTGTTAGACATAGACATTGTTTCATACTTTTGCTTTACTTATAACTTTCCATTAAATAACCTTATTCCTAAATTTTTGCTACTATCTTGAATTATTTGCTCAGGCAGAATTCCTAGAAATGTAACTACTGGGTCAAAGAGGAAGCATATGTATAAAAATTATCAATAACAATATTTAAAAATTGTTATTTTTAACAATTGTAGAAAATTAACAAAGAGAAAAAAAAACAAAAAGAACAGAATTCCAACAATAATAATAATCCTACTTAATGCAATAGCCATAGTTAGGTTTATTTATTTTTTATAGATTTTTTTCTATGCATATCTATTTAGCTATCTGCAAATATATTTAATATAATTTTTGTACATATCTATTTGTCTTTCAGCTGCTTGTTTATCATCTATTTATATCTATCTATAGGTTTACCACATAGTGGATACTTGGTGGATACTTGTTTAATTAATGATTAAATGAATAAAAAAGGGATGATTCTGTAGATGGTAGATTATAACCCACATTTTTTACTTAAAAAATATCTTTAGCACCTATTCATATTAATAATTTTTACCCAAAACATTTTTATAATGATTTTATAGAATTTATAGTATATGAATAGTACCTTTTTGGAAATAACAGCAACACACAATTAAATAAAAACATGCCAAGCTGAACTCATTGGGAAATTTAGAACATTAACTGTTTTTTTAATATAAAATTAAAAGGAATTCAAATAATTGGAATTGGTATGCAGCACAAGAAGTTAGAGAATGCACAACTAAATATACAGATGTTAAAGAAGAAAAGAGTTAATAAAGCAACGTAGATTTTGATGAATTGGAAAACTAATTTAGAGTGTAAACATACAAGAACAGGATCTTTGGGGAAAAAAAGTAAAATAAGAACCAGAACCCCCCCAAAAAATAAGTTAAAGAAGAGGAAGAGTATAACCATTCTAAATTCTGGATTCTAATTTTAAATTTTTAAAAGAAAACACAAATATGCAGCATTAGAAAGGTGCTTGTAACGTTAGGCATCATGGAGATTACAATATTAAAAACAACTGCCCCGTGGAAATATATGCTAATGGATTTGAAGATTTTGTTGACACTTGTGATTTTCAATGAAATTATCAAAGATTGGAACTTATTTATGAGGAAGAAGAAAACCTGAAGAGACCAATAACCCTGAAAATTCAAAAAGTCTGTTGTATAAATAACTCTTTTGAAAAAAGCCAGACCCACGTAGTTTCACATATGCAGCATGTTTCAAATCTTTAAAGAATGAATGATTTCTCTATCAGAAATCTTGCAGAGAATAGGAAAAGTTAGCATCATCATCTTATGAAGCTAGCACCATTCCTCATAGAGAAATCTGACAAAGAGAACCCAAAGAAAAATAGCCACCGATCAGTTTAACTTATGAATATAAACAAGTAAACCATAGATATTTGGACTCCAACACGAAATTAAAAGAATAGTGCATGATAACCAATTAGATTTTATTCCATAATTTTATATTACAAAATCTATTAAACATAGGCCATGAACTATAATCATTATTCTTTCAGATTATTCTAGGAATAGCAAAAATGTTGAGAGTGCCTGAATTCAACTGGAAACTTAAAAAAAATACTATTGTCACAAAATCCTGAGATCACACACAAAAAGAATAAAGATGATTAAATGAGCTCTTTGGGTTCAAGCATCTCTGAACTGAGGTTAAAGGTATAAGTTGCGGATAATGTTAAGCTAACCTGATAATGCCGTATGTTTTTCCTGCGGTCTATGTTATGGTGATGGAAGAAGGAACGTTAACGGCATTTCACTGGGAGAAGGTTTTAGATTGACTTTAATGAGGTTTAGTCAAAAACAATATTTGAGGCAGGTTTTGGTTCCTATAGTGGTGGAAGAGCTTTTCTGGAATAACCTTCCCTCTCACAGATAACAGTTATAAACTCTGGACAAAATGCCATATAAAATTAATTATTGGACACTGGAGAGTGACAAAAGTGGGTAGAAACAAAAAGTTTCTTGAACTTGTGAAATAAATGAACCACACTCAATGGCTGAGATAATTTTTTCATTCCACCCCCCACCCCGCGCCCCACCCCAAGAAACCTCCGCAGTCCATGTGGCATTTCAAGCAGTAGTATTAGCTTGAGGCATCAAAAGATGAAGTTTGGGGCTACCGAGGTGGTTGGAAATTAAGGAGGGAATGTTAAAGGAGAGAGCCTTAGGGTGAGTCCCAATATCAGCATATAAACATCCCTCTACGCCTGGCTAACCCTAAGCTGCACGTGCACAGGTGAGAGCCCAAGCAGCCAAGAAGCAAACGGCGGCTTGGGGGCTGAAAGACCCAAGCAGGGATTTTAGTTGCTGCCTGCTGCAGGAGAGAAAGTTTGGAATTTGTGGCCTGTCAAAGTCCAGGGGCTTATTAAACTACTTTCCATAGACCTGGTCTATCAAAGTGAAACACAAAGTTTTCTCAAGTTCAAGGTGATTAGCCGGTAGTTTAACAATTTGCCAGAAAAAAAATCAAGGCATTATGGAAGAAGATACAAAAGCCAAAATCCCTACAGCATATCATCCACAGTGTTCAATATCAATAAAATATTACTAGATATGAAAAGAAACAAAAAATGTGAACTGATCATTGAGAAATAAAGCAGTCAAGATAAACTGATCTTAAGATGACCCTGATATTGGAATCAGTAGACAAGAACTTTAAAGCGGTTATTTAAATATGTTAAATGAATTGCATTCAATCTACTAGATCAATGTTGGGAGAGAATATTGTGCATTCCAAAGCATGAGCATAGTAGATCTTTACATTTCATCAGGTATCAATGCATGGCTTTCCAGGGAGAGATATGGAAACTTATACTGATGTATACATACAAACAACATACATACACACACAAATGTATTTATAAATGACATACCTGAAGCAATGGGAATATCTAGCACTGAATATTGGTTTCTAAAAATCATTCTGTACAATAAGGTACTAGGGTTAGTTGGAGAAAAGGTTCATTTCAGGACTGAGGTAAGAAAAGTTCATGATGTACCTGAAATGTCTTGTGACAAACAGTAAGGAAATGCTCAGAGGATGATGGAGACATGTCAAAGGATACAGGAACCAGTTTGAAGAGTCTCCCACTTCCAAAATCTGCTAATTTGACCATCAAAACAAATAAGAATAAAAAAGGTATTATATCTCATTCAATAAAATAAGAGTCCATGAGTCCATTGTGAAGGAAAGAAGGAAGGAAGGAAGGAAGGAAGGAAGGAAGGAAGGAAGGAAGGAAGGAAGGCAGGCAGGCAAACTCTTTCTAAGATGAAACCAACGAGAAAAATGGCTGTGTTTGCAGAGCAGATTGGCATGGAAGAGGTACAGGGGAACTTTCTGGGATGATGGGAATGTCTATATCTTGAATATAAAATAAGAACTATTAAATATAGACGGAATTATGGTGTTAGAAAATCATCAATAATACAAAATACAATGGATAAGATTTTGATGATGAACAGGGTACTTACAAAACAATTTCTTATTGATCACAAAGGTAAAAATTAGTAACTTTACAGTGAAGAAATCTGTAAAATACCAGTTCATATCATTAATATTATGATGAGCTAAATCACATACCTTTTGATATGATGTAACAATGAGGATACAACATAATTTCTGTGATATTCCTGTCAAAAATAAATCACATGAATCCAATGATGATGAAACACCAGAAAAACCCAAATTGAGTGACTCTTACAAAATAAGTGACTTATACTCTTCAAAAATGTCAAAGTCATGAAAGACAAAGACTAAAGAAATGTTCCAGATTAAAGGAAACCTAAGAGACCTTTACTGGGCCTCTGTTGAGATGTTCTGTATAATGGTGATAATAGTGTATTGAAGTCCCCCTATGATTATAGAGGTGTTTAGTTCTCCTCTTAGTTTTGCCAGTATTTGCCTCAAGTATTTTGGGGCTCCCTGGTTAGGTGCATATATATTTATGATTATTCTTTCTTCTTGGCAGAGTACTCCTTTTATTAATAGTTAGCATCCTTCTTTGTCTCAAAATACTAGTCTATATTGTCCAATATTAGTACAGCTACTCCTGCCCTTTTTTGGTTATTGTTTGCATGTAAAATCATTTTCCAACCTTTAACTTGAAACCTGCTTGTGTCCCTGGGTCTAATATGGGTTTCTTATAGACAGCATATAGAAGGGTCATATTTCCTTATCCAATTTGCCAATCTAAGTCTTTTGATTGGAGAGTTTAATCAATTAACATTCAATGTTATTACTGTAAAGGCAATATTTACTTTAGCCATTTTTTAGGTTTATATATGTCACATTTTATTTTTATTTCTTTTTTATCCTTTTAGTTACTCTTACCCATCATCTTCTTTTTTACATTCTCCTCAAACCCTTTCTCTACTGTTTTTTCCTTTCAATCTGCATTACTCCCTTTAGTATTTTTTGAAGGGAAGGACTTTTGTTGACAAATTCTCTCAATTTCTTTTTATCTGTGAATATTTTTAACTCTCCCTCATTTTTGAATGACAATTTTGCTGGATACAGAATCCTTGACTCGCAGAGTTTTTTCTTTCAGCACTTTAACTATGCCATATTATGCCTTCTCTCCACCATGGTTTCAGATGAGAAATCAGCAATAAGGGAAGCTTATTGAGCTTCCCTTAAATGTGATGGATCTCTTTTCTCTTACAGCTTTCAGGATTCTATTTTTGTCTTGAGTTTTGACAGTCTCATAAGTATGTGTCTTGGGTAGATCTGCTAGGATTTATTGTGCTTGGAGTATGCTGTGCTTCCCGGACATGTATATCTGTGTCTCTCATAAGACCTGGGAAACTTCCAGCCATTATTTCCTCAAACACTCTTACTGCTCCCTTTCACTTCTCTTCTCCTTCTGAGATACTCATAATGCATATGTTTGTGCATTTCATGTTGTCATTCAATTCCCTGAGTACCTGCTGAATTTTCCTTTTTTTTTTTTTTTT